>OY998177.1:6560492-6859769 GCA_963921935.1 Galeruca laticollis
CAACCTAAAGAAATTTGATATTAATTTTGATAATTACTAAACTTTCCAAAATTATTACATCCTTTTTTCAATGGTCGACTTTATTTAGTTTCAAATTACTTGGAAAAATTATACCGGCTCTCTGCTAAGAACTTCCGTGACCTCCCCTCCAGTTTTTAGTAATATCAGAAAGAGGCTTACCACTCTCTGGCTAAATTATATGTTACGACTCTCTTAGGTTAGTATTCTTCCAGATATTATTGTTCACAAATTTGATTTTACGGTTCCTTTTTTCTTTCAAGTTGTTTCAATTTTAATTTTTCTAACCAAATTTTGTCCCGTCCTTCCACCTTCTCGTACTAAAATCAACAAAATCACCTCTTTTTTTGTTTACAAAATCCTCGCCGTCTTTCTAACTTGGTATCATTTTTATTAAAGATTTGATTTCCATTTCAATATTATAATTATTGTTAGTGTTTTAAATGAAACTCAATGTTTCTAGCTAATTCCACAATATAATGAAAAATGTTGAAAAGGGTATTTCTGCATATAGGCCTAGAAAACGCATTTGAGAGAGTTTCAAGTGAGAATGTGTATGGAATACACAATATATATGAATAGAGTAAAAGCCGTAATAACTAACAACAGGAATTCAGAAGCATTTGAAACAAAGGAAATATAGCTAAAGCTAGGAGGAAGCTTGAGCTCGACATTATATATATATATATATATATATATATATATATATATATATATATATATATATATTATAGCAAATAATTTTATTCATAATAAAGAAACATTTTTTTTATAATATAAATTAATAAGGGGAGCACCCTGTGTGTCAAAATTCATAAATATTGAACTGTGATCTAAAGTTTCACTATATTGAATCATAGAAATTCTATCTGTCAGAATCGAGGAATATTTTATGACAGTTCAGGAATTTGTTGATATTGTTGCGAATAAATAGGAATTTTTTTATTTATTAGTTATGTATAATGATCTATAAAAGTAGTAACAATGTTTTGAGTTATTATTTATATTGTACATAGTTATTATTTTTATTGTTACACATGTACAAATTTTTACGAAAGTCAACCAATGAAATGTCACATTAATTGGTGACATTGAAATGAATTGTATTAGGAGATCCAGCTTAAGATTTAAAACAAACTGAGGACAAGAAAACTCTGGTATCTAGGAAGAAAATTATGGTTGCTAAGAGGGAGAGAAATAAATAAATCTGGTGTCGAGGTAAAAGAAAGATTATTATTAGATTTTGAAGAACAAGTTGAATAATAATTCGAAAATTATACAGCTGAATTAAGAAGCAAAATCAGATATTATAAACGATGGTTGATAAAATATATGTGCAGAATTAACTAATTGGTGAATTCCTTTAAAATTTGATGGACAATTTCTTAAAATAAAGATTAAAAGCCGTCTACATGGTAAGATACAGCAGCTGACGGCACATCAGTAGAAGAAAGAAGTTATTGTGCGGTTTATTTTTTTTTTCGAAGGTTAGTAGTAATTTTCTATGATTGGTACCAATTATAATCGTTATACTTTCAAATAAATTGAAAATTTGAGATGACATTTAAAAAAGTATAACAGGAAAATATCTGAACTCATTTCTAAAGCAAAACAATAATATTATAAACTTAAAACTCGTGATATTTAGTACTTATTGAATTATACCTAGGTTAAGAGTCGTTCCATTTTAATATCATTAAAAATTTCACTCACCATCTGTCAATTCATCCATTTTGTTTTTTTTTGCATTATATTTTATGTCTTCAAAGTTATTAAACTGTTTTCCAATTTGAGTTTCATGTTTGTTCTTCAAATAATCTGCGGAAAACAAAGGCCTCACTCAGAACCCTGTCTGTTTCCAAATTAATAATTATGATAAAATATTGAGCGCTAGCCGAGGTAAATGAGAGGAAATCCAGAGGAATAATATAGAGAGAAAACAAATTATATAATAAAATAAAACTTATTAAATACATTTATTAGACACAGATTAAAATTTTAACATAATATATATATATATATATATATATATATATATATATATATATATATATATATATATATATTAATACATATACTCTATCTAAATTCTAAAGAAAACATTGAAATAAAGAAAAATGTACATATTTGGATGTAATACTAGTGATATACAATGTATTATAAATAATTTAAAAGATTCAATGTGCAAATAAAATTTGACATTACAATTTCGAATGACAATAATGCAGAGGATACTTAATGATACATAGATTTTATAAAGATTTTAAAAAAAGAATACAGATGTCGCTGGTAGCAAAATTACAATTAGAAGAAAAGAATGAAAATCTCTCTTTGTTATATGAAAACATAAATTTGTATTTTTTAAAAAAAAAAAGGAATTCTTTGGTAACCAAAAGAGAAGAGAATTATTTATGGAAAATTTTTAGTTAGTTGATTTTGAACCCCTCTCGAGAGAACATCTAATATGAGTTCTCTCAAATTTGCTGAATAATATAATAGTAATTGATATATTAAAATAGCATCAGATTATAATAATTAGCATGATAAGATCAGTGCGTGAATAATTCCTTAAATAATTATATTGAAATAGTGTTAGTGATTTTTCCGGGTTCTAAATTATAAATTTAGAAAAGTGGTTCCGGCGATTCTAAAAGACGTGCTTAGAATCAGAACGAGTGATCCTGATACCTAGTTGGTGAGTCCAGTCCAGATTTTATAAATTATTTTTCAAGAATTAACAGGCCTTTAAATAAAATTAAGATAGATGCATCTATATCACATTTTTGAATACTGACAAAATTAACGTTAAAGATATATAAAATTTCACCTAAAGAGAAGAGAAAATTTTTTTGAATAGACAATTTTATCGCATATAGTTATTTGACATTTATACACGTCAAGTGTAATTTTCGACGATTTGAACGTTTAGAATAAGTAGTTAATTAGGTTGTTCTTCTAGTATATAGGTTGTTTTTTCAATTTTAAGGTTCGTAGAAAGTACGATTATTGTTCTTTATTATATTTTGGGAATAATAATTCATTTTCACTTGTTATCTGATGGTATATAATATATAATTTTTGATTCCAACTCACTTTGGTATTAATTCAACTCCTATTTCATTGAATTTGAAAAATTTTGGATCCTATAAAACTTTTGATATAATCAGTGACATTTAGTTAATTTTCAGTGACAGAAAAATTGTAGATGTCATTAGATAATTTAATGGTCTTAGAATATATTGAACAAGCAGTCACTATAGATTTGCAATAGTATAATTGACAATGTTGGAATATTCTTTGGAAATTTATAAATTTAAAATTTTAAATTATTAATTTTTTTCAATCTTTGAACCCTCCCTGAGGTGAGAGCGAGTAAGTCGATTTTGTAGTAATTTATCTTCCAGAATATAAAATTTCATATTCATCTGAGCCGGGCATAATAATTTGACAATTCCTGTCAAAATTTCAAATAGGTTATATTCAGTGATAAATGTGTTTTCACATTAGTGTAGTTACTACCACGATTGTAACAACAGCATCTAATAATCAAATTTCAAATAAAATCATATAATACATAATTATAAAAACAGTAGAACATTAAAAATATTATAATTTGGCGGCCCAACGTGTGGCGAATTAAGAATTTTTCTTGATAATTAGGTTGACGTTAACATTATAATAATTGTCACCCAAAACGTGGGGTGATTAAAACTGTGCATATAATTATAAAAATATTAAAAATTTATTGACATTATTATAAAAAAAATTTAAATTTTTACGATGGAACGAAGAATGACGTTAAGAGATGGTAAACAGGTAGGAGTTGAAAGTGGATCCGATGAAGAAAGGGAAGAACAGGAGGATAGTAGACGGGAACCCCAAGGAGGAACAAATAGCAATGATCATTGGATGCAACAATTTCTTTTGAAAATGAATGAGAATATAAATAGGAATTTTGAAGAAAATAGGGCAGATATGAATAGTATGGAAAAGAATATGCGAGGAGATATGTATACAATGAGGGAGGAGATTAAGGGGGATATTAACAATATCACAGGAAACATGGAGAGGCTGGAAAAGAAAATAGAAGAAGGAAAAATTGAAAATTTAAAGGAGATTAAGAAAATTAGGTAAGAAAATAATGAATTTAGAAAGAAAATTGAAAAGGTGAAAGAGGATATGAAGGGCCAGAAGGAAAATTTGCGCATGGAAATTCAAGAAATTGGCATTAAAATCAGGGAAGATACAAACAAGCAGGTGGTAGAAGAAGTTCAAGAACTAGGAAGATGCCTAGAAGAAAATTTATCTGGAGTAATTCAAGTAGAAGTGAAGAAACAAAATGAGAATTTAATTGAAGAGATACAGTCCATTAAAGTACAAGGACAAACAAATGAAGAAGTAATGCAAATATATGAACAGAATTTGAATAAGAAATTTAATGATTTCAATGGAAGGATAGAGGAACAAACAGGAACGTGTATTAAAAGAAGTGAAAATATAGACAAATTATTTAACCAGGAATTGGAGAAAATGAATAGAAAATTTCATGAAACTGTAGAAGAAATAGAAGATAATCTAAAACGGAATGGAGGTGGAACGATGTATACTGGAAATATCGACTTTGGAGTGAAATTTGATGGTAATATAAATGTAATTCACCCAAAAGTATTTATCAAAATAATCAAAAGTAGGATGAGAGGAATAAGGGACATTGTAGAGAAAAAAATCATTATTAGAGGAATGTTATCTGGACATGCTTTATTGTGGTTTTGCAATTAAGGGGAACAAATACCCGATGTCGAAGAATTTGAAAAACAATTTTTAAAATATTTTTGGGGGGAGATACAACAGGCGAGTTTCAGAGAGAAACTGTACTTTGGGAAATTTGATTATAACCAGAGTAAAAATTTCAATGCATATGCAATGAAAATGTACAACAACGCACAGTATTTGGAGCCAAGCATGCGAGAAGAAGAAATGGTGTTATATATTTCCAGACATTTCAACCAACAAGTATCTGAAACTATAGGGATACAAAATATCAAGACGATGGAAGGTTTATCAAATTATTTACTCAGACTTGAAAGAAGTAATAATGAAAAAAGAAATGAAATTAAAAATTTTAATGGAATAGGGGGAAATGGAGATGGACATTACAGAAGAGATATGAATAATACATATGAAAATAGAAACTATAGAAACAGGGATTTTGATAACCGAAGAAATGATAGACATGTAGACAGGAATTATAGAACTGAAAATAGAAATTATAGAAATGAAGACCGAAGATATGGAAATGGAAATAAAAATAATGATAATAAGTACTTTGAAAATAGAAGAGATACCAGAAATTCGGACAGAAGAAATGATAATGAAGACAGAATTGAAAATTGGCGACAGGATAGACGGACAGGAACAAATAATTATTATGATCGAAGAAACTTTGAAAGAAGAAATGATGATAGAAGAAATGATACGTTGGAAAACCAAGACAGAAGCTATGATAGAAGAAATCAAGAAATAGGAGACAGGAGACAAGTAAACATAATACAAGAACAAGAAAGATATGAGGATCATAGTCAAACTGTAGATAGAAATTTTACTTAAACCGCTTTCACGTGCATAATATTATTTTTTCTAAGTACGAACATCCAAGAGAATTTGTTGATATTGGGGAAATTGGGGAAATGCATGACAATTTAGGTTTAATATTCATTAAAGGGAAAATACAAAATATAGGATGTAAAATTCTGATAGATACAGGATCAGAAGTAACGTTGATAAGTGAAAAGATTATAGACAAGTGCAAAAAAAATATTATTATGGTGGTAAATACAAATAGATTATCACTAGTGGGAGCGAATAATAAAAAACTATATCATACAAGTAAAATGATAATTGGGGAATTACAAATAGAAAATAATTCGTTTAAAGTACAAATGCTGGTCGTAAAGAATTTAATTTATGATATAGTATTAGGTTCCGATGAATTAGACAATCACAAAATGATTATGAATTATAAAGAAAAGTTGATGAATTGTAAAGGGGAAGATATTCATTTCCTCAAACAAGAAACAAACAAATTAGAAGAAGATACATTTTATGTAATGAATCAAATCAATGAAGAACCTAAAATAGATTTAAATTTGTGTAAACAAAAATATGTGAAAATTGTAATGGAATTGATAAGACAATACAACAGATTATTCAATGAAGAAGTACAAGTAGCAAGGAAATATATACATAAACTGGAAATGAATAGAGATATATCGAATTTCAAAGTAAGGACATATCCAATTCCATATAAATTGAAGGATGAAGTATACCATGAATTAGAAAATATGTTAAAAGATGGAATAATAGAAAGATCAAATTCACCATATATTAATGCAGTTACGTGTGTACGAAAAAAATCTGGAGAAATAAGAATATGTTTAGATGCAAGAAATATCAATAGCTACACAAAGAAACAATACGAAAGTCCCATGAATATCGATAGTATATTTGGTAGAATTACTAATGCAAACATATTATCAAAATTAGATCTGAAACATAGTTTTTGGTTGATTCCTTTAGAAAAAGAAAGTCGGAAATATACTGCGTTTATGATAGATGGAGTGGTATATCAATTCTGTGTGGTACCTTTCGGATTACAGAGCTCATGTGCAGCTTTAGTAAGAACACTTCACACTATTTTAAACAAATATGAAAATTTCATACTTCATTATATAGATGATATCCTTATATATTCGGAAAATGAAGAAAAACATCAAGAGCATTTGAACATTATTTTCGAAGAACTAGAAAATGCTGGATTAAAATTAAACATAGAAAAATGTAAATTTTATCAAGAGGAGATAAATTATTTGGGATATGTTTTGAACACTAAAGAAGTTTCTATGGATCCTGATCGAATTAAGACAATTTTAGAATATAAACAACCAACAAATTTGAAAACTTTGAGAGGGTTTCTAGGAATTTTAAACTATTTCAAACGATTGATACCGGATCTTAGTAGAAAAGGAATACCATTAATTGAACTATTAAAAAAAAGGTGTAAAATGGCAGTGGAATGACAAACGGGAAAAAGCATTTAGAGAACTAAAGGAAGATTTTACAAATAATCTCAAGGTATATCACCCACAGTATGATAAACAATTTATTTTGAGAACAGATGCATCAGCTGATCGTTTTGCTGGAGTACTGATACAAGAACAGGAAAAAGGAGAAGTACCTATTAGTTTCATATCTAGGATTACTAAAATGCATGAAAGGAAATATTCAGTAACAGAACTTGAAATGGCAAGCGTGGTATTTTGTATCACTAAATTGAGATTTTTTTTATTAGGAGCTAAATTCATTATAGAAACTGATCATTCAGCTTTGACAGCTATGCTTAAAAATAGATATGCGAATAATAGAATACATCGCTGGATTTTATTACTACAAGAATATGATTTCGAAATAAAATACATTCCTGGAAAACAGAATATTGTTGCAGATGCTTTAAGTAGAGAGACAGAAACCACATTTGAACGGAGAAAGTATAAAATTGGTATAAATAGAATGCTACAAGGGGAAGGATTATAGTCATTGGATAGAATTAGGAAAGATCAACAAAATTTGGAATCAAATTATAAAAATAATGCTATTAATATAGAGGAAATATGGTATAAATGTCTGGAAGATAGAGAAGTATTTGTAATTACACAAGATTATACAAAGGAAATTTTGAAAAATTTACATGAAGAACATGGACATGTTGGGACTAGGAAGTTATGGATGCTTTTTAGAGAAAACTATATAACAAAAAAGGATTTAGCAATTGCCAAAAATATTTGTAAAGTGTGTGCCATATGTCAACTAGCAAAAGAAAAAAATTATCACAATAAAAATTTGACAAAATCAATAGTTGCACAGAAGCCATTACAAATTGTTGCTATAGATTTCATAAGCAATTTAATACCGAGCATACAAGAGAATAAACACATATTTGTTATCACTGATATTTTTACGAAATTTGTTAAAGTTTACCCATGCAAAAGAACCAATGCAAAAACTGTGATAGAGATTTTAAAAATGTACATTAAAAAATATGGAACGCCAAAAACAATAATATTAGATCATGCAACTTATTTTGAAAGTGAAAAACTAGCTAAATTTAGTCAAAATCAAGAAATTAAGTTGAACTTTATTAGCATTAGGAAACCATCGTCAAATCCAGCTGAGAGATACATCAAAGAGATAAACAAGTACTTACGAATTTTATGTAATCAGGATCACTGTCAATGGGAAAATAATTTAAATCACGTAGAAAGATTCCTTAACCAAATACATCATGGTGTTACAAATGAATGCCCAGAATATTTATTTACTGGCACAATACCCCAAAGAAATTGGATAGTGAATCGAAAATTGGAAATGGAAGATGTTTTGAATAAGGTGAATGGAAGACTGCAGAAGCAAGCTAAAAAATATATTAAAAGGATGAACCAAAAAAATAAAAAGAAGACAGTTTTTGAAAAAGGAGAATTGGTGATTGTAAGATCATTGCAAGTTGCAAAAAGATCAGAGAATAGTTGCGCAAAATTATTGCTACCGTTTGAGGGACCTTATGTAGTAGGTAACGAAGGAGCACAAAATAGTTACCAATTATTAGACCCCATTACGGGAAATGAAAGAGGAGTTTTTAACATAGAACAGGTATATAAATATTATACTTAACTTGGAACAAATGATATTATGTTACGTGTAATTTTAATAGATATAGTAGATTTAAGAAGTTTTATAGGAATTAGGAATAATAGTTTAATTTGATTGAAGATAAATTTTAGAGATAATTATTTGAAAGATATAACTATGTTACTAAGATATTAGTATGATATTTGGCAATTTTGAAAGATAAATTATAATTATATGCAAGAATCGATTTATCATTCTTTTATTAGGGGGATTTAATACATATACTCTATCTAAATTCTAAAGAAAACATTGAAATAAAGAAAAATGTACATATTTGGATGTAATACTAGTGATATACAATGTATTATAAATAATTTAAAAGATTCAATATGCAAATAAAACTTGACATTACAATTTCGAATGACAATAATGCAGAAGATACTTAATGATACATAGATTTTATAAAGATTTTAAAAAAAGAATACAGATGTCGCTGGTAGCAAAATTACAATTAGAAGAAAAGAATGAAAATCTCTCTTTGTTATATGAAAACATAAATTTGTATTTTTTTTTAAAAAAAAGGAATTCTTTGGTAACCAAAAGAGAAGAGAATTATTTATGGAAAAAGTTTAGTTAGTGGATTTTGAACCCCTCTCGAGAGAACATCTAATATGAGTTCTCTCAAATTTGCTGAATAATATAATAGTAATTGATATATTAAAATAGCATCAGATTATAATAATTAGCATGATAAGATCAGTGCGTGAATAATTCCTTAAATAATTATATTGAAATAGTGTTAGTGATTTTTCCGGGTTCTAAATTATAAATTTAGAAAAGTGTTTCCGGCGATTCTAAAAGACGTGCTTAGAATCAGAACGAGTGATCCTGATACCTAGTTGGTGAGTCCAGTCCAGATTTTATAAATTATTTTTCAAGAATTAACAGGCCTTTAAATAAAATTAAGATAGATGCATCTATATCACATTTTTGAATACTGACAAAATTAACGTTAAAGATATATAAAATTTCACCTAAAGAGAAGAGGAAATTTTTTTGAATAGACAATTTTATCGCATATAGTTATTTGACATTTATACACGTCAAGTGTAATTTTCGACGATTTGAACGTTTAGAATAAGTAGTTAATTAGGTTGTTCTTCTAGTATATAGGTTGTTTTTTTTTAATTTTAAGGTTCGTAGAAAGTACGATTATTGTTCTTTATTATATTTTGGGAATAATAATTCATTTTCACTTGTTATCTGATGGTATATAATATATAATTTTTGATTCCAACTCACTTTGGTATTAATTCAACTCCTATTTCATTGAATTTGAAAAAGTTTGGATCCTATAAAACTTTTGATATAATCAGTGACATTTAGTTAATTTTCAGTGACAGAAAAATTGTAGATGTCATTAGATAATTTAATGGTCTTAGAATATATTGAACAAGCAGTCACTATAGATTTGCAATAGTATAATTGACAATTTTGGAATATTCTTTGGAAATTTATAAATTTAAAATTTTAAATTATTAATTTTTCTCAATCTTTGAACCCTCCCTGAGGTGAGAGCGAGTAAGTTGATTTTGTAGTAATTTATCTTTCAGAATATAGAATTTCATATTCATCTGAGCCGGGCATAATAATTTGACAATTCCTGTCAAAATTTCAAATAGGTTATATTCAGTGATAAAGGTGTTTTCACATTAGTGTAGTTACTACCACGATTGTAACAACAGCATCTAATAATCAAATTTCAAATAAAATCATATAATACATAATTATAAAAACAGTAGAACATTAAAAATATTATAATATATATAAATATATGTATATATATATATATATATATATATATATATATATATATAATAAGCAACGAATAGATTAGTGGGTACTGCACGCAAATAGAAGAAGGGGCCACTGTTCATATGTCACGCACTATTCGTACATCTTATATATATATATATATATATATATATATATATATATATATATATATATATATATATATAGTTTCGTTTTTTTTTTGGTTCTGGGTCTTTTTTATATTGTTTATTTTGTATTCTTGGAATTGAGGACCATTTTTAAAGTCATTTAACTGGTAGTTAATACATTTTTATTTAACGTTTCGTCCTTTCCATGACCTTTATCAGAAATAAATTTTTTGTTAAAACTAAAATGGTACAAGTTACAAAAAGAATTTTAAAAGCAAAACAAATAAATATTACCTTCGACAGAACGTTCATTTGATTATTCAATATACTTTATAGAGTTTTAGGGCGTATCACATAACAGATTATAACTCACACCCAAACAAAACGAACATTTTAAAACCATGACAGTCATTGATGAAAATTTTTCATTTAAATATACGAGTATTTGTTCTATATAATGAAAGCAGGCGTAACGAGGTTTTAATCTGTCATTTTTGTGTTGACTGGTATTGGAATGGATCTTATATTTATATAGGGAGTGGTAATAAATTTATTATACTTGGAATGTGCCACGTGTTTCTCTATATTTTTAAATTTTTATAATATTATTATAAATTTTACTAAGATTTTTTGTGTCAGTCTTTAAATTTACGGAACTGGTTTTTCTTTGTATTTCTATCATTTCTAGAATTTCGCGTTTTTTTGTGTGGTTCGCACTTCTAAGAATTTTTGTATTATCGAAATCAAATTCGTGTTGGTTTTCTGAAACGTGATTAGTTAGTGCCGTTTTGCTTCGTTTGTCATTTTTGTGACTATTTATTCTGTTCTCCAAGTACTGACTTGTTTGTCCGATGTAGACCCCTTCACAGTTTTTCACATGGTATTTCATAGACTATATTGCTCTTTTTTTCCTTTGAGATTGAACTTTTTAGATAGGTGTAATTGGTTTTTAGTAGGTTGTACCCTTCATGAGCAACATGTATGTTGTGGTGTGAAAATGTCTTTTTTAGGTTTCCTGATAAATTTGGTGTGTAGGGTAACGTGAGGAATTGGTTTGTTTTATTGTCTATTTTAGTTTTCATATTATTATGGTTATAAAATATATGTAAACGTTTTTTAAATATCTTATTTATCAAATTTGTAGGATAGTTGTTGAGTATAAGGGCATATTTAGCTTCTATTATTGCATTCTCTCTGAATTCGGGGTCGGACAGATTTATTGACCGATCTGCGAGTCCTATAATAACAGATTAAATATCGGGAAGACCAGGTATCTTTTATGTGTCATTCCGTTCATTTGGTATTTGTTGTATGATGGAGGGTAAGGTCCAAAAAGCTAATTTCATTATTTTTTTCTAGTTCAATGGTAAAGTGATAAGTATAAAATATTTCGAGAAGCTGCAGACTTTTTAGGCTTATTTCAGAATGAAATAGGGCTATTGTAGAGAGTAGCATGACGCAACTTCGGAAAAATTTCAATGCAGTTTTTCGTTTTGGTGTTCCTAGATGCCAAAATCACCCTCCGTTTCAAAGGTTATATATATATATATTTATATATATATATATATGTATATATATATATATATATTTATATATATATATATATATATATATATATATATATATATATATATATATATATATATATATATATATATATATATATATATATATATTTATATGTGTTATAACGGAATTTGTAAGCACGATCGAGGGCGTATTTTTTGACGGATCGAAACCAAACTCGCTACAAAAATCGCTTAGGCCAGAATATTGTACGAGTTTGTTAATAAGCCAAATCGGCCCAGTAAAAACAAAATGGCGGCCTGTGAAAGTTGAAAAAAAATCGTATTTCCTTTGTTTTTCATTTGACGCAAAAAAGTTACTAAACTTTTTTATAGACCTTAACACGTTCTACAACTTTTGTATTCAATATTTTTCTCTAAATCGTACATTAAAACATTTATTCAAGAAAATTCACAAATTTACCATAATTTTTTATTTTTTTGTTTTAGATTTGATGCCAGAATGTTACTTTGGTTTTTTGTACATCTCAAAACATTCTATTACTTTTGTATCTAATTTTTTATTTTGGGTTTTATGCAAACATGTTACTGAAATAAGCCTGTCCAATTGGTCCTGTGCCATTGGGATTTTTTTTTGATTTTATGCCAGAATGTTACTTTGGTTTTTTGAACATCTCAAAACATTCTATTACTTTTGTATCTAATTTTTTATTTTGGGTTTTATGCAAACATGTTACTGAAATAAGCATGTTCAATTAGTCCTGTGCCATTGGGATTTTTTAATTTCCGGCATCCAGATAAAAATATTCACAATGGAATTGTGAGAAAAATATTTAATAAATGTAACACTTTTGGAGATATACACAATAAATTTTGCAAAAAACGCCAAAAGATGGTAGAAAATAATGACATTGCGTTGCAAGTAATGCTCTCTGCTACTGAACATCCTGAATCATCATCATTCAGCCGGTACCGGCCCACTGCTGGACATATGCCTTCCGTGATTTCTTCCACAATTTTCTACTCTGCCACACCTGTACTCAAGTTGTATGAGTACGTTTGGTATCATCTGACCATCTAGTTGGTGAGCGTCCCATACTTCTATAAGCCTCTTGGCTATGCCGTCACTCTATAATACGTTTAATCCATATGTTATCCTGCATACTTGCAACATGCCCTGTCTAATTCCACTTTGGTGTTGTTATTTTTTTTACTGCATCGATTAGTCCAGTTCTTCTACGAATTTCGACGTTTGTCATATGGTCTCTGAGAATCAGCCTCAACATTGACCTTTCCATTGCATGTTGGGTCACTCTGATTATCTGTACTAACTTCTTTTTTGTTAATTTCATAGTCTCGGCTCCGTATGTAAGGAGAGGCAGGACACTTTAATTGAAGACCCTTCTTTTTAAACAGATCGGCATGGCCGGTTTGAAAGTTACCAAATACAGCCCAGGGCAATCCTATTCGCCTAACTAGTTCACGTGTTTGATTATCTCTACCTATACTGAACTCGTGACCAAGGTACTTGTACGAAGTGGTTTTTTCAACCTGGGTACCATCCACGTACACACCTTCACCAAGTATGAGGGTAGTAATAAGCTGCATTTTTAAACAATGCGCGGCGATATTTAGTTGTTGCAACATGGTTACAGCATGGTCAATGCGATCTTCTATCAGAACTATGTAGTCCGCAAATAGTGTGTAAAGTTCTCGCCATTTATGTTGTTTCCCAGATTTTGAAACTTACTGATTTAAACATATTATATTCAAGCATATTTGTGAATAGCTTCGACTAAATAGTATCACCCTGCCGATTTCCCCTGTTTATGTTACATTTGTTTGCATTTTCGAATATTTACTTTATTGCCAACTTACGTAAAAAAGATACAGTTCCAAAGATTCTAAAAAAACACAAATATGACCCTTACAAACCTCAAGTAATGCATACCTCAAGACCAGGAGATAATGATAACGATTTGAATTATGTTCTGACATACGGGGAAACTTGGAATATACCCCGTTTTTGTCAAGATGTATTATTCTTTCAGATCAAGCCACATTCTCATCAAATGGGACAGTTTCTAATCAAAACTGCAGTTGGTAGAGTGATACGAATCCACATTTTGCTTTGAAAACTATATACCAGTAATCTTTCAAAATAAAAGTGTGGTTCAGAATTTATGAAAATCAAATAATTTAACCATTTTTTCCCGAGGAAACTCGAATGCGAATCGTTATTTGTCCTTTTTATACCATGAAATAAGTGATAACCTTCCCATACTTGAACGTCAGCAGATATGGATCCAGCAGAATGGTGCCCCATGCCAAAGTAGATTAGACGTACGTCAGTACATTGAAAATATTTCAATTGAAGAGTTTTTCACAGTTTTTCGGAAATTTCTTGGCCTCCGCGGTCTCTATATTTAACCCCACTTCATTTTTTTGTGGGGTTACTTAAATCAAAAGGTATATCTTCAGCGGCCATTTCGAGATGTGGCCATTTAGAGAGAATAATTACAGAAGCGGTTACCTATATGGTTAGAAAAGTCTTGAAAGCATTTTGTTATCGAACGGTTACATGCATCACCAGAAATGGAGGATATGTGGAGGCATTAGTGAATTGAATATAGAGATTGTTAATTAGTGTTTATCATAAACTAATACGCAAACTAAAATTTTAAACATTTTCACACAGAAAATATCGTATGTTGAATACTTGAAGGTAAATTTCAATTCTAAACTTTTTTCTATATAATAATTTTCGATATTGTCAATAGTAAATGTACCTTACTTTCGAGCAAAAATGACATTTTTGGACAAACCTCGTATACAATTACCAAATTTTGATATATCATGGTTGCTATTTAGGTTCTGGACCACGCAGAATTTTTTCTAGAGAATAACTTTTTTTCGAAAAGTTAATAAAGAAATAGTTGCCCAAATGCCGCCCACTTACGTAGATACACTGTGTAAAACTGGATTTATGTATTAAAATACCAAGATATGGAAACTTTGATTAAATGAGACGGTGGTGTAGAGTTAAGGTACTCATATCATGTTCAAACGACTAGGGTTCAAATACCGGTGATTTCGAGTTTTGAAATTTTTTTATTTTTTATCATTTTACTGAAATATTTGGAAACAACATTAAAAATTATTGCAAAAAAAATTTAAATGTTTTTATATATTCCAATAAAATTATGAACTGTGCAATTTACCTACCGGCGCGTTTAATAAAATTTTTCATGTTATGGTTTTTTAATAGAAGAATCCTGTATATAACAAAATACGTCACTATTTTGTTAAAGAAATTTGATAAGATAGATAGCATGCTATTTAAAATACAACACGTTTTTCCCTATGACACATTTCACAAATAACAGTGTATAGATAATTGTAAAGCAAGCATTTTTCCCTTCACTAATTGGCGGTACAGTTTACCTGAAATTGAACGTAAATTTTACATTCATCCTACTTAGATTCCTAAAAAATCTTCTCATTGCATCAGAGTTTGAAGATATCATTGAAAAATGTTTATAATGTTCAGTAAAACTGACTGTGAAGCCCAATGATAACGAAAGTTTTGTGATAATTAAGTTTCAGTGGCGATATTATGTCAGTAATCATGAACGCACGTGTGCCATTTGGAATTCGAGCTCGACGTAATCGTCCCTGAAACATCAAAGACGCCGTCCAATATTGTGTATAGCATCCTTGTCAGAATTTATTAAAAATGTTGGACCCCAAATCCCGTTCAACATTACAACATCGAAATATGTTAAGCTGTGAGTCGGACAAGTGAAAATGAGCATCGCAACACAAATGAGCAGAGCGCGAAACAAGAACGGGAAATTGAGCACGGAGCGAACGCAAGTAAGACAGCAATAGAGCCTTATATATTGGTCTAACGTCCCTTATGTGTGTCCGCCACAGATTCCAGTTCCTAATTAAGATCGGGGCTGTAGAAGGGGGGTTGTTAGGAGGTATGGTAGAGAGGAGAATGAGAGAAGCCGAGCGGCCGTTCGGGGATACCCAAGGAGGGATATTGATCAAGTCGTCGTTGAGGGGTACAGGGTTGGTTATTTTTCCCTCCCCTCTCTATCCGATTTTCCTGCTGCCGTCGTCGTCGCCAAGTTATTATTTGGGCGACCGCGTTCGTTCTCTATGTGTTTGCATGCGCCTGACACAGTGGCGTGCCAATCAATTAAAGAATTATAATTAACAAATAGGAAAGACATATTATGTTATTCTTCTTTACTAAAAAAGAGCGTAAGCAGTTCAAGATTATATTAATGATATAAATTATCATGGCATGTGATTTCATATGTATCGGGGTTTTTACTATAAATTGAACCCTTAACTTTGTTGCAAATAGAGATAAATAAAAACATTTTATAGAGATTTTGCAACAAATCAACAAAATTCTAAAATTCTTTCCGATTCAAATTTTGAATTTTTTGGTAGCTCTTTCTCCTGATATCGAATATACATAGTAGTCTGACTCTCTTATTTTGGAAACTACAAAATTTCAAGTTTTAAAATAAAAATACGGAACACAAAAATTTGTGGAATTATTCCAAAAAGAATTCTATATTCGGACAATTTCTCAATAAATGCTTAACAATACGCAATAAAAATAAGAAAAACAAATGAATAGACGACTCCAGAAATTGCTCAAAATGGGCACCATTATTTAATATACAGAATCCAGGTCGTTCACTCAAGTTGGTTAATCTATTTGAGATATCATTATTATGGTTCCAATTTAGTTCATAAATTAATACCTAAATTTTGTTTTTAATAATCTCAACACTTTAAATATTAATTAAGTAATTTTTTTCCTTCGGGAGCAGTCTCAAAAACGTGAACAATAATGTTGAATTCGGATTTTTTGATGGCTATGTAACCAGCACACCATAACCGCACCATGACCAATCCAAAGATCAAATTGGCCATTTAAATTCCATCGCACTTTCAAAACTCTGTGCGGGGGCGCTCTATCCTGTTGCCAAATTATTTGCTCCAATTCTCCAGCAGAAAACAGTTGCTCCAAAAGTTGAGCTACCTCTGGCAGTATCTTTCTTGTGTTAATGTCTAGTCAAAAAATAAAGGCCCCACAATTTTAATATACACATTACCACACCAAAGTTAACAGACTTTCTTCGGGATTTTTTAATTTGAATGACTTTTCGTTGTCTTCCACTTTTGTTCTTTCAAGAATGACTATTTTTTCTGATAAATACTTCTGCTGTGGAGAACGATGATTCATCCGTCCACATTATAAATTTGAATAAATGAGGGTCTTCCTCCAGTGTTTGCAGCATATTGTCACTGTTTCGTTGAAAACTGTTATGTGGTAAGAATGAAATTTTACAGGAAGCGCAATAAACAGCCTAAAATACATTTTTGTTGAATAGAATTGCAAAATAATTGGTATACCATACTAATTATTTTCTAAGTTAATATTTTTTAGTGTTGTAGAAGTCTTGTTATTCTTTATATTTCAACAGTAATTGGTTTTCTCATCTTAGTACCATATCTGAGGTTTCAATTAAGTTGAATACCTCCTATGTGCAATTATTGGCACTTGGGAGAATTATTGATTCAAAAAGATTATTTAAAACTAACACATAAGAGTTTTGTTTGTTGAATGGGTATTGCTTTTAATTTTCAGATTTGACTAAAATTAACGTTTGCTTTTGCTCTTAAAAATATATTGTATCAATTACAAAAACTAAATAACGTAATAAAATGAACACTTTTTTCTGATCCTACACTACACAACCAAAACTAAATTTTAAATGATTATTATTTTTTATCTTCTTAATATATTGCTTGTGGTAGGTTTTTCAAAATTACAACTTTTTCTTGCCTCCTCTTTCTTATTTTTAGAATTAACGGTTTTTTTTGTTTTCTTTAGATTAAGATTCTTTTGATTGTGTTTCATTTTGTTTTTCGTTTCCATTTTCTCTTTCAGAATTTCCCTTTTTATTAGGGATCTTTCTAAATGGAAGGGTATCGTAATATATGTGAAAATCTTTTTCAATTACCTCTAGTTTTTGCAAATGATTAAATTTAGTATCGCTAATTGGAAGTTTTTCCAAGTATAGTCTTTGTAGATTGGTAGTTAACTTTTCGTGTCCCCTTACTGTTCTTTTTTCTAAAACTGTAAAGTCGTCATGGTAGTCCAAGTTTTACATTATATCTCCGTTTGGAAAATATAAAAGGTATCCTATTTCAGTCACACAGTTTTCTTTAACTTTATTTTCAGGTCTTAGGGATGTTTTAAGAGCAGAATATTTTGAAAAAACTCGTAATCAAGAACTTTAACTTTATATGGCTGTTCTGTACGACCCATTCTCATTCGAGCAACTTAATCAGATGGGGCATTAATTGGTGGATAAAAATATCCTTCCAAAGTAGAATGCACGGAGTCTGCCTCCATCTGTGTATGTCCTTTTTCTAAAAGAAGTTGTAAAATTTCCACCAAATTTTTTTGCAAAATCTCTTATGGCTGAAGCCAGTACTCGGTTGCGATTTTGATAATTGCATCAGTCGCATCTAAGAGCAATTTGTTCAAAACCCTTTTACATTATTAAAAATAAGTAATCAATTATGCAAGTAGTAAATTCATCACTAGTTACTCCTCCATCCACCTCATGCCAAACATAGAGGTAAACGTTCTTACTACCTATTTGATGAATGGTGAAGTCAGGTATTTGCTGCTTCTGTTTGTAGTACATAGCAGAAGTCGTTGTCTTTAGTGCAAGCAGTACACTTTGAAGGCCCATTGTTACCACCATTTTTTTTCACTGGCTTCGCCAACAAGCCGTGAGTTACAGTTCGCTGAACCATGGTTCATGCATGGTATTAACCTTCGAGCTTCCGGCATAACTCACGACCGCTGATCCATGTTTGTACAACAAATGATGATTCTGCAGAATTGCACATTTTTAGTCTATAGTTGCATTTATTTTAGTATATAAGTTCGATTAATTGAATGTATTGGATATAGTGTATTTTTGTGTTTAAGTTGTGTAGTTGTATTGTTAATAAAGTATCTTTTTAAAAAGTGACTTTTCGGGCAGCAACCCTTAATTGGCGCAGTCAGTAGTATAGTGGAAGAGCCCTTAGTGATCCTCTTCGTTTTTTAACGTTTATCCACTTCAAGAACCTTTGGGAAACGTTGAAGTTCGTCCAAAAGTGCCAAAAGAAGAATAAAAGTAAGTGAAGTGTATCCATAATTATTAGAAGAAAAAAATCAATTTAAGTTAAGAAGAAATACCTTTGGAAAACCAAGTGAAGTTCATCCAAAAGCTTTAGAATTAACGGAGCAAGAAAAAAAAACGACACTAGTAACCGGAATGCACCTCAGCATCATCGTTAGCCTGTAAGCAATTATAATTTTTCCTTTTTATTACCTATATGTCAGAAACACCCCAAGCAAACACTCCTCATACCTCTCAATCATTATTACGTCCATCAATCCTAAATTTAAACACACCTAGACTCATAATTACCCCACCTCAAATCAACATTATGCCTGAATTTAATCCAAAACATCTAGACATCCTATCCCCATACGATGGAAATCCCAACGAGCTGTATAACTTCATTAATACCGCTACTCTACTCCTAAGCCATTTCTGGGACAATAACAACATCCAAAGTTTTCAAAACCACCTCCTATTCCAAGGAATCCTAAGTAAACTAACAGGAAGAGCTAAGGAAGTCATCTCAGTCTACGGATGTACAGATTGGGAACATACCAAAGAAACTTTGATCCAAAACTTCGCCGACCAACGTAATGAGAATTCTCTCACAAGAGACTTAGTAAATTTACGTCAAGGACCCAATGAATCTCCACAGCAGTATTACGAGAAAGTAATGGGTCTGCTAAATACAATATCTAACTACATAGAACTCCACAACGGCGATATCAACATAAAGGCAAGTAAGAAGAGCTTTTTCCAGAAACAAGCCCTAACAACTTTCCTAGCAGGACTTCGGGAACCCTTAGGTTCCACTATCAGAGCAATGAGACCAAGCAACCTATCTACGGCAATACAGTACATCCAGGAAGAAAACAATATAAGGTATCTCCAGAAAGCAGTAAACCCTCAACCAACAACCAGCAGGCATATCAGCGCAAACCAACAATATAAATCACCAGCTCCTCTTATGTCTTCACAAGGGCAGCCATCAACGTTTCGACCACAATGGCAACCATCAACTTTCAGACCACAATGGCAACCACCACATCCCCGACCGCAATGGCAGCCACAACCTCAACAGTCTGGATTTAGACCACCGGCGCAACAAAACAATTTCATCCCACAAGGCCAGAAAGTATTCCCTGGACCGTCAAGGTTTCAACAGTTCAGCAGGCCTCAACAACAGAACACCTGGAGTAATAAACCTGGAATATCTCAGCCACATAAACCTACACCAATGAGCATTAGCACTGGAGCTACGACTCAGAACCGAAACTGGAGATCTCAACAGCAAAATCCACCAAGATTCACATCTGAAGAATTATTTAATATTGAACATGCTAACGAAGCATATGGTTATGATACCAACGAATTTGATGATGAAACAGCTTACGATTATTACCACCAAGGAAACCAGTTTTGCGAGACAACAGAATCGTATGAAGAAAAATTTCAAAATGATTACGAAGAACAATCGACAAATTTTTGGGAAAATGCCGAAAACAACAACGCGACGTAATAGAGCTTAATTCTTACCAAGGTAAAAGGGAACTACCCTATATAACCATCTCCAACCCTCCTCTTAAACTACTTATCGACACTGGTGCTACCAAATCTTTCCTCAATCCCGACATCGCCTCGAAATATTTCCATGATAAAATCAAACATGAACCTTTTATAGTAACCTCCATTTTCCAAAATCATTCTCAAGATTATTGTGCCGACATACCTATATTTTCCGAATTCCAAAAAAACGGAAATTTCAAATTCTACCTCTTCAAATTCCACAAAACCTTTGATGGCCTAATAGGCCTTGATAATCTCAAGCTTCTAAAAGCAAAACTCAATTTTCCTGATTCTGAACTCGTCACAGAAAATTCTGTTCTACCTATTCAATATTATGAAAGTATCAAAACCCAATTTTACTCCATCCAACTCGAACCACAGACAATTACTCAAGTCCGAGTACCCGTTAAAGAAACACATGGAACTGTCATACTTCCGAAACAAGAGATACAAGGAGCTTTCCTTAACGAAAGTCTAACTACAGCAGCCAATGGTCTAGCATGGACAGAACTCATCAATGCCACGGACGAACCAATACAGATAGCACTAACAGATCCAGTAATAAGTTCGGGGATCCACTTACCCGATTACCATCTTTACACAGCCGACATTATACCTCAGGAATACCAGAAGACAGATGTCGAACATCTACTTAGAACCGATCATCTCAATCCAGAAGAAGAAGAGCACATTAAACGATTGTGCAAAAAGTTTTCAGATGTCTTCCATCATCCAGAGTCACCCCTCGCCTTCACCAATCAAATCAAGCATAACATCAGAACAAGAGATGAAGTTCCCACTTACACCAAATCATACCGCTATCCTCATATTCATAAAGAAGAGGTCCAAAAACAAATAGCATCAATGTTAGACCAAGGAATCATTCGACCAAGCCAATCACCATGGTCATCGCCTATATGGTCGTCCCCAAGAAACCCGACGCCTCGGGAAAGATTAAATGGCGAATAGTGGTAGACTACCGTAAAGTTAACGAGAAGACAATAGACGATAGGTATCCAATCCCAAACATCACAGATATCTTAGACAAACTAGGAAGATGTCAATATTTCTCTACCCTCGACCTAGCTAGTGGATTCCACCAGATTGAAATGGCAGAAGAAGACATCCCTAAAACTGCATTTAACGTCCAGAACGGCCACTATGAATACCTCAGAATGCCATTTGGACTCAAGAACGCCCCTGCAACATTTCAAAGAGTAATGGACAATGTTCTCAAAGGATTGCAAGGAGAAATATGTCTTGTATATATGGATGACATAATCGTTTTTTCTACGTCCCTGCATGAACATCTTGTCAACCTCACGAGAATCTTCAAAAGGCTTAGAGAAACGGGATTTAAGATACAGGTAGACAAATGTGAATTTCTGAAAAAGGAAGTTAGCTTCTTAGGTCACATTGTGACTCCAGAAGGAACTAAGCCGAATCCTGACAAAATCAAAGCTATTGTCGACTACCCAATTCCGAAAACAGCCAAAGGAATCAGAGGATTTCTGGGATTAATGGGCTACTATAGGAAATTCATCAAAGACTTTGCTCGAATAACGAAACCTTTAACTTCATGCTTGAAGAAAGATGCTAAAATAGAACACACACCAGTATTCCTAGAATGTATCAAGACCTGTAAAAACCTCTTAACCAATGAACCACTGCTTCAATATCCAGACTTCACGAAGCCATTCAACCTCACCACAGATGCTAGCAACTTCGCCATTGGAGCCGTACTTTCTCAAGGTCCCATTGGCAACGACAAGCCAATTGCATACGCGTCCAGAACTCTAAACGAAACAGAAATTAAATACTCAACTATAGAAAAAGAAATGCTAGCAATAATATGGGCTACTAAATACTTTCGCCCGTATCTTTTTGGAAGGAAATTCAAGATTCTATCAGACCATCAACCCCTCAAATGGTTGTTCTCGCTGAAGGACCCAAATTCTAAATTAGTAAGATGGCGACTGAAATTGGAAGAGTTCGACTATGAAGTTGCATATAAAAAAGGTAAATCTAATACTAAGGCCGACGCCCTTTCTAGAGTTGAGATCAACGCACATGAACTTGACAAACAACTTCAAGAAGAAATAAGTAAATTAGATAACGAAGACACGGCATCAATGTACAACCACCCAGGATCTACCCTCGATCCTTTAGAAGATATCGAAACAGAAATTTTTCGCACGACAGACCATCTAAATCCCAAAGAACTCCAAATAATTAAGGAATTACTAGAAGAAGGAGAGAAGCAACACTCTTCGTCAAACAATCTAAACATGGAAGAACTCCCAACTATAGAAGACTTACTTCAAGAAAGAGAAGACGATTCCGATTCAAATGCAACAAGACATACAGCTCAAGAAAACCCTATCCTAGGAATTCCCATAAGCGAGAGACCACTAAATCACTACAACAATCAAGTGATATTCAAACTAGTTAACCATAGTCCAGCTCCACCAGTTAGCGAAGTAACTTTTGTTAATAAGAAAAGGATTTATATTCAAGTTGGCAAAAACAATCTAAAAGGAGACTTTTTCAATTTCTTCAAAAACTATCTCGATCCCAAGAAAAAATATGCTCTGTACTTCGAAAATGATGATCTCTATCCACTTCTCTGTAACATAGTACGAGAAACATTCAAGAACACGGCCTACGATTTAGTGAAATGCAATCAAGTTTTAGAAGATGTTAATAGCTCCCAAAGACAAAAGGACATTATACATCAATACCATGAAGGAAAGACCAACCACAGAGGTATAAATGAAACCGAAAACCAAATTCGGAAACTATACTATTGGCCTACATTGAAGAAAGATGTTGAAGAAATTATCAATTTGTGTGATACTTGTCTAGCCAGCAAATACGACAGAAATCCTCCAAAACCAAAATTCATGATAACACCAACGCCAACAAAACCTTTGGAAATAATTCATCTCGATACCTTCCAAGCAAATGGTCAAAAGTTTCTGACTATCGTCGATGCATTTTCCAAGTATGGACAAGCCTATCCGATAGAAGGATCTAATTCTATCAACGTTCTAAATGCTCTCCTCATCTATGTAACACATCATGGAATGCCACACATGATGGTAGCTGACAGTGGTACCGAGTTCAAGAATGGACTTATGCAAGAGTTTGTAGACACCCATAAGATTATAATTCATTACACAACTGCGGATAGCCCGCAGTCGAATGGAATAGTTGAACGCTTCCACTCCACAATACTCGAACATCTCAGAATCCTCAGAACAGAGAAGAAAACTTTAAGCATTAAGGAACAAATGCTATATGCCATCCTGGGTTACAACAGTTCTGTTCACTCTGTAACTAAACAAAAACCAATAGATGTCCTGAATGGTCATTTCGGCGCTCAAGACCCTTTTGACATGGACATCGATAGAGCTTTGTTAAACAACTACACACAAGGCCATCGGGAAAAAACGAAAGAAATATATAAAGAAATCAACAAGAGAATCCAAGACATCAAAGAAAAAGCCATAGAAAAAAGGAATGAGAAACGACAAACTCCTATATCCTACAAACCTTCTACCAAAATTTATACCAAAAAGATGGTCAAAAGAAATAAATTACTTCCAAGATTTTCTCCTAAAATCATTACAAAAGACAACGAGGTCACTGTTGACACTCAAAATACAACTATACACAAGAAAAATGTCAAACACCAGCCAAACAAATCTAATGTGAACCCTATATTACAGATGTACATACATCATGGCCCAAGAAGTTCTGATCCAGGATCTCAAGGACAACCCAGAAATTCTACCCCTCAAGCTGGGACTAGCAAGAATTCGAACTAGTAAACACGACTTTATCCACTATTTTCCCCTGAGACCATTAGCTGAAGAAATAAATGCACTCGAAAACCAATATCGAACAGTAACATCAGAAATTCAAGAAGGACTAACACAACCTTACTTCGATCAGCTTCAAAATTTCGACCAGAGTCTGCAGTACCTACTAATCGCTGCTAAGCAGAAACTCCACAGCATCTATCCAGAATATAAACTGAAGAGAGGATTAATTAATGGTTTGGGAAGCATAATCAAAGTAATATCAGGCAATTTGGATCAAGAAGATGCCGAAAGATACGACAAGGCCATCGCCTCACTTGATAAAAATCAAAACAACATTATATCAGAAATTGACAGGCATACGAGTCTAAACAAACTAATCATGGCAAACTATAATACTACAGTGACACTCATTACACACAACCAAGAAAACATTGCTTTTGAGATAAACAAAATCAGCACTGATATGAACAAATTTGTATTTGACTTCAATAACTATATGGAAGTACGAAACATATTAGACCAGCTCAACCTAACTCTTCAGACTATCTTACAGCTTCTCACGGACTTAGAAACGGCCATCACATTTGCAAGATTAAATATCATTCATAGCAGCCTAATCAACCCAGAAGAATTGAAATGGGCCGTAGAGAAAATGCATGAACATCACTCATCCGAACAATTGGCATACGTTCAAGAAGATTTCACGAAATACTTCAACATTCTAAGAGTTGACGGTTATTACACCAATCACACATTGGTATTTGTCATCCACTTTCCAGTCTTCTATCCCGATCCGTTCTCATATTTTCATCTATTTTCAACTCCCACATATAACCAAACAATAATCATTCCACCTGGTCCTTACCTAGCCTCTAATGAAAACCTTTACCAATATATGGAAACACCCTGTGAACCAATGGGCGTAGAATACCTATGTGTAGAACAGCTACTTCAAGAAAGCTATGATTGTGTTAACGAAATCCTGAAGCTCACCAACGAAGAAGCCCGATGCGAACATCTACCTATCGCAATTAACTCCACATTCATTCAAGAGATGTCAGAAGCCCATTATATAGCAGTTTTTCCCCAGGCTACAAAGATTTCTACACAGTGTTCCTCTTCAAAAATTATGGTGCTTCAAGGAACATACCTCATCGAACTTCCTCCAGGATGTCGCTTCAGAACAAATATGGAAGCATTTGAAAACACAAAATCGGTAATACGAGAAGAAGCTTTAACCCTACCAAGAATCAAAACCTCCTCACAGACTCAGATAGCCAAGACCAAACCGTTAACAATCAAGAAAATCCCGCTGGACCAACTCCACCTCCTTACCAGGGAAGAAGAATGACTACAATCAATATCTACCAATCAGCAAAAAACAGACCCCACACACTTCTGGATGACTCCAATCTACATCATCATAACCATTTGTATAATACTGGGATTATATAAACTTCGAGGACGTCAACGTAAAACTCCAGAAGAACCAGAGGTTCATCAGGATGTGCCATCATCACCATCAGTTTTGTTCGTCCCTTACAAAACTTCTTCAGGGGATGGAGAAGTTACAGTTCGCTGACCCATGGTTCATGCATGGTATTAACCTTCGAGCTTCCGGCATAACTCACGACCGCTGATCCATGTTTGTACAACAAATGATGATTCTGCAGAATTGCACATTTTTAGTCTATAGTTGCATTTATTTTAGTATATAAGTTCGATTAATTGAATGTATTGGATATAGTGTATTTTTGTGTTTAAGTTGTGTAGTTGTATTGTTAATAAAGTATCTTTTTAAAAAGTGACTTTTCGGGCAGCAACCCTTAATTCGTGTTTTAGCCTCTCGGCCACGTGTTTTTTTTGCAACATGTGCAGCGTAAGTTTCATTTGATACATTACCAAGATCGTATGCACTACATGTATCGCATTGGTGTTTTCTAGGTTTATGTATAGCTATGTCTTTTTCCTTTTGTACTATACAACAAAGTTGCCTTCTTCCAACGGATACTTTTTAATTTCCGTTGCACCACTTTTTATAAATTTTGTACATGTGATTCCGTGATTTAAATATTGGCTCAACGTATACTTTTTTTGAGGATGCTCTACAATAGTGACTCGGTACTTTCGGTAGTAGTAGTAACCACTCCTCCAGGTATTCTCGCTTTTTTCCTGTCAAAAAAAATCTTTCATTTGTTTTCTAGTCTTTCCATTGTCATTCAGTTCTTGTAATTATTCACCATCCCATTCTTCAGAATCCTCCAATGTTTCCAGACGTGAAGACTATCTCTTAAAAGAATGTTCTCCGAGATCTGAGGTGTTTAAAAAAATTGTCTACAAACTTTGACCTTTTCCCTTGAATTGTTTTAGAGCATAATGTCATGGCCTTCTAGTTCTGTCACGTTACGTTGCATCTTTGAAATTCTTTTTACAATTTTTCTTGAAGTGACTAATGCTCTTACAAAGGCTCAATTTTCGTCCAAAGTTTTGAGATTTTGCCTGAAGTAATTAAATATCTCCTTGCGTTTTTGCTCTAACACAGACGCACATAGAAACGAGCGCTTGCTCTTAGGGAATGTAAGAGTATGGGTACATCTTGTCTTTATACTTCTGCCTTCTTCTCTTGTTGAACCAGTTATTGTTATACCGACTCTTCTGTAGCTTAAATACTCTATACCCTGCACTCTATTTTTTTCCTGAAGGTCTTTTTCTTTAGTCTTATTTATTGTTGATTTAATTTCCGTCAAATTTTCTTCAACATCATTACTTTCAATATTTTCTTTCAGTGTTTTTGACTTTTTTACATTATGTTCTCCTTTATGGTCCGTGTCAGCAGATTCATAATTCTCTGTCATTTCTTCAAATCGATCATTATTATTACTTACTAATACATCTTCTGTCGGAATGCTATTATTTCTATCTGCGCTGCGCAATCTTTTTCTCTCCCAACTGTTTGGCTCAGATGTTGTAAATAAAAGATGTGCTTGGATTAACTTAATAAATTACAGGCATAGTTTGCAGATTCTCTGGAGTTATTAGAACAGATTCTATAGGCGTAAATGTCAGGTCTTCTGAAGTTAACAGAACAGATTCCATTGCAAATAGATTGCAGGTTCTCTAGAACAGGTTCAATAGATGTAGCTTGATGCTCTTCTAGAGTTACCGGAACTGGTTCCATACTTGTAAATTGCAGGTCCTCTGAAATTCCCAGAAAGGACTCCATAGGCGTTAATTTATTATTTGTGCATTTGTTAAGCCAACTTTGGACAATTGAGTAACTGCCCAGCTGTTGATCTTCATTTTCTGGAAAATAATGATTGCCTTAAATGCTACCAAATGAATTTCCTTGATTCTGGGACGCCTTTGTCTCAAATTTTGCACAACCAATCATAAGAGTGGTATAAGGTCCCGCATAAACATAATATTTTCCTTATTTTCAATCTAGTTTAATATTGTTTTTATATGTAGAGCATCGATTTTTGCGATATTGTTGAACAAAACACGAATAGAAACTAGATAGAAAATAAAACTAAGTTTATCTGAGACATTTCACCATTCTCAGAGTATATTGTGCAAAATTTGAGACAAAACCGTCTCAGAACAAAAAAGTACAGGCATAGAAGGAAGTTCAGGTCATTGATATACCTAAACTTATCCTAAATTTTTATTTGTTTAGAGAACGCAACAAAATTGTACGCCACTGTGTCATTCCATACGGTAGATAACGTGATAATATTCATCATATTTTTTGTTTTAAAATCTAACTCGTAAATTTTGTTTGAAAAATCAATTTTTTTCTAAGTTTTCTTCAATAACTTTTTAGTTACTATCCCTCCTGAAAGTTCAATTTTATAATATTTAATTCAAATACCTACCATTTTTTTTCTATCGAATAATTTTCCAGGTCAACTTCATTTGACTTTGAAATATTTTCAATACTCTTCAAGTTATTTTTATCACTTTCTGAAATAACATAACAATAAAATTATTTTTATTTAAACTCCCTAAACTATATAAATACATTAACAAAACTTATTTAAACAGGCATAACCTCAAATTTTAGATTAAAAATAAACAATTTACTTACCTTTACGATGTTTTAATTCCTCCATGCGTTTTTTGGTCCTCAGGCTACAATGGATGATAATAACTTTTTATTTTGTTCCATTATTTAACACAAAAACTAATAACAAAACAACACAATCCTTTTTTTCTGCTCAACAGTGCTTCATCAATGCTTCTATGCAATAGCTTTGTGACAAAAATTTAAATGCAATCTTGTTTGTAACGAGGACTTCACATAGGAGATGTCAATTATGCCAGGATATTATTAGTTATGAAAACTCTTATGTGTTACAGAGATACATATGAGTATTCATCAATCACACAATTTGATCAGCCGCACATGGGTTTATTCATTTTTGCTTGAACGAATGTGAGGATTACATTATATTACATAGAATTTTTCATAGGAGATAGAATATGACTAGGGCTACGCGGTAAAGCAAAAATCTCATATGTAAAAAAATGCCACATAGGAGCTTTCATCAGAACAACGACGATATGTTGACAGAATTCTAAGCGCTTCCGCTTTTGTATTCTATGAGGAGATGTGACTGTAGTAATTTGTAGGGCCTATACTGGTGCTATTTCAATACTCTATGAATACTTAAATAACTTATTTCATGTTCACGTGATGCTTCCTTTAACCTTTCTTCTGGATTTTCTAAAATATTCTTATGAAGTTGTGTGGTTGTATTCAAATAAAATAACGTTCAACTCTCGACATTTTATTATAGTGACATTACCTTCTAAATAGAGCAATATGTACAGTTCCAGATTTCCATTCTCAAGACGCTACGTTTCTTTATCTAAAAACTTTTAGAGACTCTCACAAGGTTGTGAATATTTAAAACGTTATTTGTACTTGGAGATGTACGATCTGGATGCAACGCCATATATTCTTTCCTTGCTGCTATCTTGTTCACATAAAGAGAACATATATCAAATTTCTCAGCTTCTGTGTAATGAACGATTTATAAATAATTTTTTCCACTGAAGTTGACATTATTGCGACTTATAGCCAACTGAGAAGTTGAATTTCTCTATTAGTGATCAATGTTTGTTTTTATTGGTAACCTAGGTCAATAATATACAAATATTAATCCATTTATGCCCAACGGGTCGAAAACGACAAAATGCCTAAACTATGCAATTAGCTATACAAGTGCATGTTTTAAAATATTGCCTGTATTTGAATTTAGTAGTGAAGACAATAAACATCGTTAGTATAAGTTTACAGAACGTGCTGAGAATTATATTTTTTGGTTATCGTGACATGTTCAGACGATAAAATATTCTAGTGTGACATGGAGAGAAAATCATACTGGTAAGTTCTTTGTTTGAGTACTCATTGTATTGTTTTCCAAATAATTTATTGCACTGGTTTCAAGTTGAAGAAGTAATATTTGTTTTGGGGTTAGGTCTGTTCGTTTGAATAATAAGTGCATAGAAAATAGTTTGGGTCGTTATCGACTCGTTGGGCAGATATTTGACATATATTTTCCAATTTAGGAAGAAAGCAATCACGACGGCTGAGGTATTGGACGAAATTGAAAAACTCTTCGAAAGTGATCCTGTTCCAGACGCAATCTATATAACTCCTCCAGATGATAATGGATTTGAAAGTAATGAAGACTCAGGGGATGAGGACTACGGTGACCCTAACAGACTAAATTCGATTCAGCTTCAAGTGAAAACCAATATAGAGTAAGACAGTAGTAACAATGAAGACAGCAACGTAACAGGGCCTCAAGGAAGGCAGAAAAAGGTAAAAAACGACAATGGTTCTAAGGCGACTTGAATGGAAGTGAAACAAAACAACTAAATACCGAATTTGTACCTGTGTTGACATTATGGAGCTGTCCTTGAATCCGGAAATGTTGGAGCTACTCGTAAAACATAGCGTACTTTATGCAGGCAGTAAAAATTGTAGATTAGAAATCAGCAACGACGAGATGTTCGTTTTTATTGCTGTTCCATATGTAAGTGGTTACGTTCCCGTTCCCAGGCGTCGCATGTTTTGGGAAGCACGAGATGACACCAGAAATATTTTGGTATATAATTCTATCAGAAGAAATCGATTTTTAGATTTCTTCATGCAGCCGATAACAACAACTTAGCACTGAATGATAAAATGGCCAAGTTACGCCCTTTGATCGAAAAAATGAACCAACATTTTGTAAAATATACCCCCGTTAGTACTTGTATGTCTATTGACGAATCCATGATCCCATATTTTGGCCGAAACGGGTGTAAACAGTTTATCAGGGGAAATCCAATTTTCGACTACAAAGCATGGGTTTTGGTAACTCCATCAGGTTCTGCGTCAACTTCGACGTATACCAAGGACAAAAGACTCAACCGACTGACGAAAATCTTGGACTTAAGGAATCTGTGGTAATAAATTTTGCCAAATTGCTGCGGACTAATTATCCTGACTTGCGGTTTTCATTATTTTTTGACAATTTCTCCACAAGTGCCTCTTTCATCAACAAGTTGGGAGAAAAGGGTTTTAGCGCAACTGGTACAGTGCGAGAAAACCGTACTTATAAATGTCCACTCCAAATTTCTTCACAAATAAAATATAGAGAGAGGGGTGTATTTGACAATGCAATTGACAAAGCTAATAGCATTGTTTGTGTACGTTGGAAGGAAGGACAACAGTATTGTCACAATTTTGTCGAATAAATTATGGTGTACGACAGATTCGTAAAGCTGTTAGATATTCTGCAAAAGAGAAAGAAAAAAGATTGAAATACCCCAGCCAAACGTCAAACATTGTTACAACAAGTTTATGGGTGGTGTCGACCAAATTGACAAGAATGTGGCAAACTATCGCATAGGATTTCTAGGCAAGAAATGGTATATGCCCATTTTATTTTGGATGTTTGATGTTTCCATGAATAATCCATGGATACTGTCTCGGAAGTTTGGAAAAAAAATGAATATTTGGAATTTCGACGATTGATTGTATTATCTTTGCTACAAAAATATTATAATAATAATCCACTGGCCCAAAGCCTATCGTCATTACTCCAGCAGCACATAGGCATGGGCAACATCTTATTTTGAGTGGTTAGACACGACGAAGATGTGCTCAGAGTAAAAACAAAACCACTAAAGGTTGTGACCGGTATGAAGTTGTTCTACATGATAAATTTTTCATAGATTTCCATAGGAAGTAAGTATTCAGATGATATTTCATTGGTTTTTTTAACTTGTAAAAGTTACCGATTTTATAAATACGAGTATGCAAAATACAATTTTTTTTGGAGTTTTTATGTTTCCTGTGTACATTCCCACAGTATACCTATGTGCTTAAATGGCTGAAAAACCACATTAAAACATCAAATCCCCTAACTGAAATTAGTTTTTCGATATTTACTTCTTCCATTAAATGCCATTTTATCCTAAATATGTGAGAATTTTAGAGATTTGAAGTAATAAATAGTTCTGGGCATAAATGGGTTAACCAATACTTGTGCAATTTTGTATACCCAGGATATTTCCTTTAATGTATTTGTCGCTTGAAATTACCTAACAAGACAAAATGATTTGAATAAAAAGCCTAAAATTCTCGCTCAACCAATCATGACTGATGACATCTCGTAACTACAACATGGCGATAATTACAAGCGTTAGGTGCGATCAGAAAACACAAATGATGCACAACCGTTGGACGAATGTTCTGTGAACCCACTCTGATCAGTGAGCGAAACTCAACAAGTTTGATGAGCTGACGGCATTTTTATGATTGGTTTTCAAATGCGCTCACTGAGCACAACACGTTCCAGATTGTGATGTTTTTATATTATGAATACATAACATCCTAAGCTGGAATTATTTCTTCATAATAATTCCTGTTTTTTTTCACGAATAGTATGTCTTCTCACGTTATTATCATGTGATAATGGTTCTTGCAAGTCTTCTATTTCATGTGCTAAATATTTCAGTTTATATCAGTTACGTTACCATGATCTAATAACGCAAGAATTAGATTGTATCTAGCCATAATTTTAACTTTACAATATTTATATTTTCCAAAAATTATCGTTCGGAAGTAAGTTGCTCACTCAGCGGTTGAGTTATACTTGAGTTATATTTTCTGAACGCACCCGTTGTTTAGAAATAAGTTCAACTAGTGGAAATGTCAATCTGCATCAGACTACTTGATTTTTGTTTTATCAGTGGAAAGACGAATTTGCATTCCTGTGCTACTCCTTCCGCTCGGTCAATATTAACAGTCTTCACCACCTTGTTGTATAATATAGTATTACTGAATGTCAAAAGTTAAAAGCAGTTTGTGGATTATCACAGCCAACAACTTGGCAACTGATTACCGAGCTTGCCAGGCGGTTCTTAAATTTAAAACTCTGTAGTTCTCAAAATAAGAGAGACATACCAACATATGCATATATATCTGAGGTTAGAAGAAAGAGATCTAGCCAACAATATAAAGATATACAGGGTGTCTCTTTGATAAAATTAAGTTGCATTTGCTACGTTGTTCATACTGTATATATTTCATCTCATGAAATCATTTTGAGAAAAAACTTTTGATTTCGTACAACTTTTGAATGAAACATTTTTTTCGATCTCTATTCGTTACAAAATGAAAGGAGGGGGGTAAAGTATAATGAAAAGCCTGGTAGCTATTATGTAGAATGTGGATTGCTGATAGATTGTGAATTGTTCCTTTCTCAGATATAACACCTGAAAGAACAGGGAAATAAGAATAATTAGGAAAAAACATATGAAGAATGGCATTACCCCTAAAACATTCCTAATTGTAACCAACACCACCGAATATCTCACAGAAAAGATTCACAAATCAACTCGTTTCGACTACGCTTGATATTTACCTAACCACTTGATTGAATTAATTGAATAAAGTAGACAACCTTCTTACTTGTGAAAATGTAATTCAAAATACAGGGTGTTTCAAAATTACCCTCACAGCGTATCCATGAAGAAACTTCTCTTAAAATTAGACTAATTGAAATGGGGAGTGAGGGATCCAACTTATTTACTTCTCGAAATACAGGGTGTTTAAGTTGAAAAAATAAAAAGATTTTATTTCATAACATTAGAATGGATCAATATTTCTATTTGAAGTTTGGCAGAGTGTTTCAACATTTGAATTCACAAATTTTGGGTGAAAAACAACTCTCCTTACCTATACCAGTGGCGTGCTCTTGGAAAAATGAGTCAATTTTTACCCCCATGTTTTCCGCCATTGTCCGTTTATACTTTTAAAACAATTTTTACTGCACTATGATTTTTATGTAATAAATACATTACCTTTACATATCGTAAAACTTATGGTTTTCAAGTACTACGAATAAAAGGAAATAGCTTTATTGAGTTTTTTTAAAAACAACTTCAGTTTACTATCACTTCATAAATGTTAGGAAAACTCACTTGAAATACAATATTTTGTATGAATATTTGGAAAAAACATACATACAAATTTTCAACCAATCTTGTGATATTATAAACAATAAATAACATAATTAATTAGGTAGGTACATACATTATCAACAAGTACACAATACAACTACAATTATGTATCCATATATTAATTTGAAATTTAGCAGTATGTTTTTACATTTCAATCAGCATATTTTGACGGAAAAACATTTTTGCCAGTGGAACGCATTTGAAAAGTCACTTTCCCCTCATTTTTTACTCCACTGACCTTAGTTAGTACTTAATTTTTTTTGTATTGCTCAATAATTTATACGTATCATATAATCCTATGCTTTTCAATACAGGCAATAAAAATGTTTAATAATATTGTAATATAATATTACTTGTATATACGAAACAGAAATATTCTTGTTTGAAATAGATTTTTGTGTCTTAGAATTAGTTTTATTGACATTTTTGAATAGACAATAAAGCTTAGAATATGTTACAATAAACCACTTTCTACAGTGCCTATACGATTCTCTATCTGCTAATTTTCACATTGTTATAAGTACGCTGTGTATATTAATAATTGTTTAACATCAACACCAATATACATACAGCGTTTGAAAATGAACGTCAGTATAACTGTACTGTCTTCCTAAGTTACGGCTTGGCAGCACTTTAGTGCAATTCCCGGACAAGTACGACGGCCGTAACACTGCAGTTGTCCTGCCCTGACACGGTCCTATAATGTATGTGTTGAACTTTATGTCAATGTCCTTTTGGTTGCGGGAGAACAACAACAAACCGTAGCTAAATTGGCCTCATTATTCATCGTGTATTATGTGTTGCGATGCTGAGTCAATATTTTTTTCTTGTCCAAAGACTGTAGTGTATATGCGAATTTGCCGCGTATTGTAATGTAAACCGTTTAATAAGTTTTACGTATTCTAGTTCTGTATTAGCAACGTTTATACTCTTCTGAATAGAAATTATTTTTGCAGTTTAGCGATGTCGCTGCCTTCTTTTATGAATTAGTAGTATTCAAATCTTGAATAGAACTTTTTTATTATTTTAATTAGAAAATACTTTGACAAAAAGATAGACATCAAAGACATTAGATGTGGATTTTTGCGTGCCATATATACATTACTTTTTTGTATGCTTCACATAATTTCCATTTATTTTTTTAAAACGTATTTTTATGCTATTTTAGCTATCTTAAGTGGAAATGAATAATCGGAAATTTTTCTACAATATCGATAATCATCCCACCATATTTCTTTCATTTGAAATAAAAATTCACTTATTTTTGTCTTCCTAATTGATTTTCGCCTTTTGGGTAAACAACGAAATTCCATTTATTTTTGTACCGGCTACGCAATGTCATTTTTTGTTCCTAAGTTTTAGCCTTTTCGTTTTTATTTCTTTTTGCATAACAAAAACTCAATTTTTCTCACATTTTGTCCATGAAACGAGAAAATTTGAGTGAAACTCGATGTGCCTCGCATCTTGTACCTGAAACGAATTATGATAAGTGAAATATTGATATTTACATATAAAATCAATTTTTATCACATTTTCTTCATAAAACGAGACAAAGTTGAATTTCGATACTTTCACAAAAAATCGATTTTTCTCATATCTTGTTTGTGAAACGAATGAAATGAACTAAAATTTAAATATTCTCATATTAAATTAGTTTTTCACACGTTCACTTCATGAAACCAGTGAGGCTTATTAGAATTTTGGTATTTTTTGAAAAAATAAATTTTTTATCATAGCCACCACAGGCTTCTGAAATTACTCGACGATAGGCATGGTAAAAATCATTTCCGACTATTTGTTTACATGTGAAATTGCTAAAAAATTTTTTTTTTTTATTAACGACCTATTCCTCTCAGATGGCCGTTACATTTGTAATGTATACCAAAACCTTGAATATTCTATTTATGCCGTTGGAAGAAACTTGAATAGAGCTACAAAAAACATATCGGGTGTTTTTTGTATATATGTGGTTGAGAACCGTATAAAAACGAATAAGAAATCAAAGACTGGACCATTTATTATGGCACAAGGCTGTACCTAAAATCTCAAATATTATACACTTTCAGACAAAACTTGAATAGAGCTGCAAAAACATATCAGGTGTTTTTTTCCCTCTGGGTTCAAACACTGTATACATTAGAAAAGTTGAAAAAAAAATCAAAGGGCGGACCTCTTATTTTGGCTATAACTTCACAAGGGTATATCAAGTATCCCAAAAATGATTTACCGGTGGAGAGGTCTTGAATAGAGCTACAAAATCATTTAGGCTGTTTTCTCTCTATCTGGGGTCAAAAACGTATAAATTAGAAAAAACGAGTTTGACCACTTATTTTGACAAGGCTACAACAAGTATCGCAAATGTTATATATCGTTTGAAAAGTCTGAAATGGAGCTACAAAAAACATTTTGAATGATTTTTCTCTATCTGAAAAACGTATAAATTAGAAAAGCTTAAAAATGCCAAATTTCAAAATTTTATATGGCCATTAGCACCACTTAAGGATTTTTTCAGGGATCGTAATAACTTCGACCTCTATCATTCTGCAAAGTTTCAACGAAATCGTTACAGCCGTTACAAAGTTGCCACAAATATATATATATATATATATATAAATATATATATATATATATATATATATATATATATATATATATATATTTAGTTATAGGCAGTTGTGGCCTCCGAACATGTTAAAACTGCCTCTGCTGTGACCTTCTCGGCCTCGTGACTTCCGATATACGGAGGTCACGAGGATTTTGGCTAGAACTTATCTCAAATGAAAAGTAGGGACCACTGCTATCGTTTAGTTAAATATCAGCCGGAGGCCCTCCCGGCCGATTTTTGTACTTTTTTATACGCCATAGTTTGAGCAGTTACCGCACGGTTCTCCACAGTCGCATGAAGTATACCTTGCGATCACTTACGCGCTGCTTGTGGCCTCCAGGATTGTTTTTTCCCATTTATTGTACCTGATGGCTGTCATATACACCATTTTCGGTGTTGCCGGTTGTGTGGCATGCATTTGATTTAAATACTTTTCATTTCATTAACCTAATTTGCTGCTCGAGATTTAAATTCACATTTTTACACAATTTCAAGGCACTGCAAAAATAGCTTTTAAATAATCACGTTTTTAGTACTAATTTATTATATATAAAAGTGAACATTTTTTACTTTACTGTATTTTGTGACAAATAACCTTATTAAACAACAAAATTAATGAATCATGGTAGAGATTCGGGACAGATCCTTTGTAACTCCTGGCATATTTTATGAGATATCCTTAAATCTACAGGGTGATTAATAAGTAGTGGGCCAAATTGTAACTTGAATAGATGTGGCTTTTACTTGATGAAGATCCATACTGAACGATAAAATAAAACAATATAATTTGTTTAAATCTTCATTCATTTGAACTAATAATCAATTTAAATTTGTTTACGCGTTTCACTAACACAGTAGCTTTATTTTGACAAAGCAGCTGTGAAGGTCAACGGTCGATATAATAATCTCATTCAATATGTATAACTATCTCAAGTTTTGTAAAATAGGTGGAAGCCAACTCGAGCGCGATCTCTACACCAACAGTACATATCGACTTTAAATAACACAAAATCAAGGACATTTTGTCGATACCAAGAGACGCAACGTTGTCAAACGTAAGGAGGCAGCTAAAGACGCTAACTGAGTGGTCCTATATACACGTATATTGGGCGGAGGCTAAGGTGGCTACTTTTTATACGGACGCCGGGACGGACGCTAATGCAATATATATATATATATATATATATATATATATATATATATATATATATATATATATATATATATATTATTATTATTACAGATCCTTCATTTGAAATTTAAAGAATAAGTAAAACATAAGGAAATTTATTTAATTTTGGCTGCCATACTTCCGATACACACTGTACTATATGTAAACTATTAAATTTTTAAAGATTCAGTAGAAATATCAAACATGACATTGTGTAGAATATATCTAATGATAGATAGAATATAATATGATTTGGAGAAAATATTTGAAATTGTAAAATATAGAGGTATCTGCTAGCAACATTACAAATGTAATAAAATAATTTCAAAATCTCACTTGGTTATTGAAAATCATAGATTAGTAATTTTATAAAAAAACAAGAAAAATCGGTAACCAACTGAAAGGAGAATTATTTATTTTTATAAAAATTTAGTCAGTAGTTTTTATCCTTTGAAGAGACAACATCAGATTTAGAGTTGTCTCAATTTTTTTGGTAGATTGTATAAATTGTATATCATACAATCAGATAAATAACCCATATGATAAAGACAGTGCATGTATAATTCGGATAAGAATTGCATCGTAAAAAGTGTATGTGGTTCCAATTTTCTAAATTGTATATATTTAGAAAGTTTGCAGAATTCTAAATACGTTCAGAATAAGGACGAGTTTTCCTGATCCATTTTGTGAGTCCACTCCAGTTTTTTAAATTTATTTCTCGAAAAATATCAGGCCTTTTTAAATATAGTTGAAAATTTAGATGCATCTATATAAGAAATTTTGAAATATACCATAATTATCGATACATATATCAGTTTCAACATCAAGTGAATAGACAATTTGAGCAGAAATTTCGTTATTTCACATTGATACACGTCAAGTGTAAATTACACAAGTTAAACGTTTGATAATAATAAATAATTATGTTAAATTCTAGCATAGTTTTACTCTAATTTTAAGTTTTTGTTGAGATTACGACTGTTGTTCTTTAATGGTATTTTTTGGGAATAATAATTTTGTTGAATTTGCGTATCTGATAGTATAATATATAATTTTGATTCTAACTAACTGTAGTATTCATTCAGTATCCAATCTCGTTGAACTTATCATTTTACATTCATAGAATTCTCAATTTATTCATTGACATTGGGTTGATTTTTTAGTGACAGTAAAATAGTAAATGTCATAAGATAATTAAAGGGCCTTTTATTAAATTGAATTAACAGTTATTTGAGAGTTTGATAATAGTGAAACATTTAATTTGGAAATACGTTAAAAAACAAATATATATATATATATATATATATATATATATATATATATATATATTGTTTTGGCATTAATGTTGCCTATCCGGTAGAGCCAACAAATTTATTAAAATATGAATTGTCATGCGTTTACTAGAATTTTTGTTTTGAATCAGTAGCGAATCGTGTTTTGACGAAACAACAACATTTTACATTTTACGGTCTAATTAATATAAAAAGGTTCATATTTCGATAACCGGTTGAATATAGAATAAACCACTTCCTTTCCATCTAACCCCATCTCCAATCAGTGGTGAAACCTACATTGGAATATGAGCAGCCAGCGCGAAAAGTAAGTTTTTTTTATAATTGTTAGTTTTATTTTTTCATAAAGGAAAAAATAACCAATCATAATTTTTGGCCACTTCGACCCTAGATAATTCAAATTTGCTCAAAATTGCATTAATCGTCAGGGTTAGCTACTGATTCGAACCTATATAGTTATTTGTCATAAGAATTCTATAGACCGTAGAATACCATAGTTGGCTGCTACTACTCAAAGTCGTGTAAAATTTATCCATTCTTAGCTAAGACATTATATACTTAATGTGTCTGTACACCGATTTTCGCATAATAGCTAACATATAGTAATTGGAAACTATTTATTATAAATAATCTTTTCATATAATTGATGTTCTGTTAAAATATTATATCAATTTTAGTTTTGTTGAATTCAGGTAGAACTTGTTGTCAGGAATAGGTAAACAAGTTTTTTGTAACTCCTAGAAATTTAAAATCGATTAGCCTCAAATTGATATTGTTTATTGAAAAATATAAATACATTTATTTATTTTAATGAAAGATGCCTACTGTTCCTACACCCAATGAACTTAAATTAGATCGATTGATTGCGCAGCGGGAAATTCTTTTCGGTAAGGGTCAAAAATGTTTTGATTCCGCGGAGGAACTCGATAGACACCCAAATTCTAGTAGTAAACTAGAAAACTTTGCTATCCGTTACACTACATTTTCCCATGTTGTACAGGAGTATCGCCAAGTAGTCGAAGATATTGTAACAATAAAACAAAAACTTAAACCTGACGAGCGTCCAAATTACGATAGTTTGAATGCCTTCGATGAGCTCTACTGTAAGATTGAGTATATAGCTTCTAAAGTTTTGTCTACACCGACTCAAAATCCTGTAGTAACTTCTAATGCCGCCACCGATTCAAGGGTGCGTATGCCTAAACTTGAACTTATAAAATTTTCTGGAGAAGATCTTTCCGTTTGGCCTTCATTTTATGAAAACTTTAAATTGTTAGTACATGGTAAGGTGGAATTTTCTAAAGCAGAGAAATTGCAATATTTATTAGGAATCCTATCTGGGGAGGCTTTAATAACCAGCAATGCATTTGAAGCTACCCCTAATAATTATGATTCGATATGGAAGTTATTAGAAGATACGTACAACGATAAAATATTTCTTGCCGATTTGTATTTAGATAAAATTTTAAACTTCCACTCATTGCCTAATGGAAGTCCAAATAATTTACTATCATTTTTAGAAACCTTTGATACCGCTGTAACTGCCTTAAAACGTTTAAGATTAATTGATTTATGTAATTATATACTTACTTATATTGCTCTTTCAAAATTACCCAAACAAACCATTGATGATTTTGATTTGGTTACTCCTCAAAGTACTATACCACAATACGATGATTTTATTAAATTTGTTCGCCAACGAAGTAGGAATATTAGTAAAATTGATAAGATTAAATCAATTTCTAGCTCAAGCTACCAACATTCTAAATCTAATAATTTTAATATAAATCCAAAGACCTTTATGGCCAACAACTCCATCCCTGTTGAATCAAATTCTATTGTTTGTATACATCAACAACATTACCTAAAAGACTGTTCTGTTTTTGAAAGTTGGCCATTTGATCAAAAATTTAGTTTTATAAAGGGAAACAACTTGTGTATTAATTGTTTTTCAAATAAACATAAAGTTAGTGCTTGTCCTTCACGAATTAATTGCACATTGTGTCGACAGAGACATCACAGTCTGTTACATAAAACCAATAATAGTAATAAAGGAAATTCAAATGTCTCTGATAATAACATAGTACAGTCCACACCCTCTAGCAGCTCGCAAAATGCTTGCAATACAGCCCATTTTGATGGTATGCATAACAAATCTCAGTTTGTAGTTTTGAGTACCGTAGTTGCCAATGTTAAAAACAAATGGAATAAAATAGATAAGGTTAGATTTTTGTTAGAAAGTGGCTCTATGCCTAATTTACTTACTCTGGATTGTTGTCAGAGATTGGGATTAAATTTCCAAAAATTTAATTCTAAGGTATTAGGTGTAGGGGGAAATATAAACACTTTAAAGGGTAAAACCAACCTTACAATTTCTCCTACTTATGATACAAATTCAAAAATCCCATTAGAAGCTTTGATTGTAGATAAGATTACTAATCCATTGCCAGAATTTCCTATAGATATTCGTAATTTGGACTATTTGAAAAATTTCCCTTTAGCTGATCCTTCTTTTCACACTCCTAGTAAGATAGATGGTATTTTGGGAGCAGCCATTTTTGCAGATTTAATAAAAAATTATAAAATTTCAGGACAAGATGGATCCCCGACTGCAATTGAAACCTCCTTTGGTTACGTAGTTACTGGTTATGTCCAGCCATTACCAAGCAATACAAATGAGTATACTTTCCATACCTTTATAGATGTATCTCCTACCCTAGAATCATTAGTAAATAAAATGTTTCAGCTAGAAGATCTATCTCAGCCATTACCTAATGATGAAGATTTAGCTTGTGAGAAAATTTTTTCAGATCATGTTGTTCGAAGCCCATCTGGTCTATATTCTGTATCATTGCCATTTACATCTGATCCTGACCAATTGGGTGACTCTTACTCCTTTTCCAAGTCTCGTTTATTGTCTCTCGAACGGAAGTTAAGTAAATTTCCTAATCTAAGATTACTTTATTCCGATATTTTGCAGGATTATATTAATCAAGGACATATGTCCCTTGTTCCTTCTGCTTTGATCAATATCCCCTCGTATTATATTCCACACCACTCTATCTTTAAACCTGATAGTGTTTCCACACCTTGTCGTATTGTGTTTGACGCCAGTATGAAAACCAACAAAAACATCTCATTAAATGATATACTTTATACTGGTTGCAAACTTCAAAATAATTCAGTTGATATTCTGTTGAATTTTAGATTATTTCCAATAGCAGTAACATCAGATATTAAACAAATGTATCGACAAATTGAAATCATTACATCACATAGGCAGTATCAGAGAATTCTTCAGCGTTTCGAGCCTCAAGATCCTATTTCCGTGTACCAGCTCAATACTGTGTCATTTGGAGTGAAATGTTCACCGTATTTGAGTTTAAGGGTTATTAAAAAACTCCTAGAGGAGATAGGATGTAATTATTCTGATGCTGTTCAACCCCTCCAAAATGATATGTATATGGACGATTCCATAAGTAGTTTTCCTGATCTAGAGTCTGCTAAACTCGCCCATTCACAAATTGTTGCCTTATTTTCGTCAGCTGGTTTTCAAATAGTGAAATGGACGTCCAATTCATCTCAGTTACTTAATATTATTCTAGAAAATCTGCGGTTAATGGGAATTAAGAATTTTGAGTGTGATTCCATAAAGATTTTAGGTTTGCAATGGAATCCATCCACAGATAAATTCATATTTAAACTTTCTCCTGCTGATTATTCTGTTTGCACTAAAAGGAGATTGCTGTCCTTTGTCGCTAGAACCTTTGACTCCTTAGGAGTTTTATCGTCTTTCATTCTTCTTATCAAGCTAATGATAAAATCACTGTGGGATTTAAATTATGATTGGGATGAAATTGCACCAACTAAAATCTGTCAACAATGGCAATCTGTCTTATTGCAGCTTCCGAATTTGTCGAAGCTGGAAATTCCAAGACATATTTCTTTTGTTAAAGGTTTTAGCTTAACTTTAGTTCAATTTTGTCATGCCAGTAAGTCTGGTTATGCCGCTGCGGTTCATGCCAGAACTGAAACCACCAATATGGTCAAAAGTACTCTTTTATATTCTCAAGCTCGCGTAGCTCCTAAATTAGCTGTTACTTTACCTCGTTTGGAGTTATGTTCTGCTGCTGTACTCGCTAAAATCCTATTCCATATTAGAAATACCTTTGCTCATCGTTTAGCTATACAAAATATTTTTGCGCTTTCAAATTCACAGATATCTCTTCATTGGATTCATTCCTATCCTAAACGATGGAAAACTTTTATATCTAATAGAATCTCTTCAATCCAGAAACTGGTTCCTTCAGAAAAATGGTACTTTGTGCCAGGCAATCAAAATATTGCTGACTGCGCTTCTCGTGGTCTTGATCCCTCTACATTTATGCAAAAAATGGACTGGATTCACGGTCCTACCTGGTTGTCATATGACATACCGCGATGGCCTATAAAAACACCACAAGAAATAATTATTAATAGTAATAATAGAGGTTCCAATTACGAGCCTCATGAGTTAGTTGCCACAATAACCATGGCGGCAATTGAAGGACCTCTTTATAAAATTATAAATCATTTTTCCGCCTTTAATAAAATGTTAAATTCCTCGGTTTATGTTCTCAAGTTTTTGAAATTATTACCCCATCAACACAAAGGATTTGGACCAAGCCGAAATCCATTTAATTCGCACTGTTCAAACGAAACATTTTTCAGATATTTTTAAGGCGATTGCCAAGCAAAATTTATTGAAACCTAATATTCGCCGTCTCAAACCATTTATTGATAAACACGGTATAATGCGTTTCGGTGGAAGATTAACCAATTCTTTATTAGAATATGATCACCAGAATCCCATTTTGTTACCCAAATTGGACAATTTTGATATATGTTTAATTGATCATTACCATAAAATATATTGTCATACTGGTTCGTATTTGCTTTTATCTTTTTTAAGACAAAAATACTGGATTTTGTCTGCTAGAACTATCGTGCGTTAGCGTGTTTGGTTATGCAATCGTTGTTTTAAAAACAACCCTAAATCAGTATATCCCATTACGTCCGATTTACCCTCGGAAAGAGGTAATCAAACTAAAGCTTTTTTGACGACTGGTGCTGACTTTACTGGTTCTTATCTCATTACAATGTTTCGTAAACGTGGAGTAAGAAGTCAAAAGGCTTATGTCTGTATTTTTATTTGTTTCGTCACGAAAGCTGTTCACTTAGAATTAGCTTCATCCCTATCCACTGAATGCTTTTTAGGAACCTTTAAACGCTTTGTATCTCGTCGAGGTAATTGTTCAAGGTTGTATTCTGATTGTGGAACCAATTTTATTGGAGCCAATGCTCGGATTAATGAAGTTCAGGAATTTTTAAGTTCCTTAGAATACCGTGAAGCGTTTCAGAGAGAACTAAATTTAAACAAAATCGAATTGATCAATAATCCTCCCCGAGCTAGTCACTTTGGTGGTCTTTGGGAATCTAACATCTGGAGCATGAAAATGCATTTATCCAAAGTGATCGGAGAACAAATTTTGACTTACGAGGAGTTTAACACCGTATTAACTCAAGTTGAAGCTATTTTGAATAGTCGCCCCTTATGTTAGTTGAATAACGATACTAACGATCCTGTTGCTTTAACTCCAGCACATTTTCTTTACGGTACCCCTTTATTTTATTTTCCTGATGAAAATTCTTATAATGAAAGCATTCATCCGGTTTCTAGGTATAAATTGTTAGAGTCTGTTGTTGCGCATTTTTGGAAGAGGTGGCATAGTGAATACCTTTCTACTCTTCAAGAAGGCCAGAAATGGAATACTTCCACTATGCCTGTAAAGGAAGGTACTATTGTCCTCATAATGCAAGAGAACTTGCCACCACTGCAATGGCCAATGGGTATTGTGGAGAAGGTTTATCCTGGCAAAGACGGAGTTATACGAGTAGCCAGGGTAAGGACTAAACATAGTTCCTACTCCCATCCGGTGGTAAAACTCTGCCCACTGCCACTCCAATAATTTAATTTTGTATTTTTTTTGTAAGAGTAGTTTCAGATTAGATAGTAAATACCAGCATTTAGGATGTTTTATTTAGTTTTGTTTTTTCGCTTAAATTTTTTTTAATTTAAATTCATTTATCTGGCCCGCAGAATGTTTTGGCATTAATGTTGCCTATCCGGTAGAGCCAACAAATTTATCAAAATATGAATTGCCATGCGTTTACTAGAATTTTTGTTTCGAATCAGTAGCAAATCGTGTTTTGACGAAACAACAACATTTTACATTTTGCGGTCTAATTAATATAAAAAGGTTTATATTCCGATAACCGGTTGAATATAGAATAAACCACTTCCTTTCCATCTAACCCCATCCCCAATCAGTGGTGAAACCTACATTGGAATATGATGAGCCAGCGCGAAAAGTAAGTTTTTTTTTATAATTGTTAGTTTTATTTTTTCATAAAGGAAAAAATAACCAATAATATATATATATATATATATATATATATATATATATATATATATATTATAATGGATTGTTATAGTTGTATACTTTGCCGACAATACCACTATAATTGTTATATTATCAATTTAATATATTCAACTCTAGTATAGCTAGCTCAGTAATGAAATAAAGAAAAATTTTTATGTAATTATATATTTAGGTAGAGAGAATGAGAAACTCTTACTACTCTTTGGGTTCCGGAAGTGATTTTAACTCTTTATCTCCAACACTTTATATACGAATCATTCAAATAACTTTTACTATATTTTATTTTATATTATTTGGTGCGCCTATGGATAGAAAATTTCAATATAGCAATCGATTCCAAATCTCACAGTAAGAATAGATGATTAGAAGTATTCAGTAGAATAATCGATTCCAAATGTCACTCATATCAGTTGAAGTAATATATATATGAAAACAATGATTTCATGAATACATTTATTACTACACATATATTATATGAGTCAAGAAATATGTATTGTCAATTTAAACAAAGTGATGAAATCTTATATGCTAATATAAAATTATTAAGTCGAAAAATGAAAATTGTTCAATAGAAATGGTAAGTACTTAAGTTTCTGTTATCAGTTTTATCAGAACCTTTTTTTTTAAAATTTTAATAGTTTCAGATTCTATTTCTTTTGACTTACCATAGATGTACATCTGTAACCTAAATGTTGGTACCAACAAAGACAAATTAAACACTAACCTGATTCACAATCCACTCATCTTCCTTTCTTGAAGAGTTATCTTCCCAAAAACAAGCTGTGGACAGGTCCGCCGACCTTATAATGCTTCTTTACAGGATTTCTTATTTCAGGAAACAAATATTTGTGATTTCTATTAGTTTCTAGCTTCTTAGATTTAATTGCTCTATAATGTTTATTTCAGTAACTTTCCATTAAGTATCATCTCCAATTGAATTGATTGAATTTTTTAAATATTCATTTTATTCTGACATCACCTCCAATAACTTGTATGTCTTGTTTCATCTATTGTATGTAGCTTCTTATATCTTCATTTATTTGGACATTTTTAGTACAAATTTCTTAGTTTTTATCTAAATTTCTTATAATTTTATCTCCAATACTCTATTTCATCTCCGCATCTCAAAATTCTTTTTCAACAACCACCCGCCTTTCTTTTTATTTTTCGTTGCTATCCGAAATCATAAATATCTTGATTTCAGATTCATTTTATAATTCCTAATATATAATTACAAACCATAAAATTCACATCTTTCTTGACTCAATAAATATAGATTTCTATGGTTCTGCTTCTTTTTCAATTTATAACCTTATTCCAGTCAATTGATAAAATTATTTTGACATTTCTGACATTATTTGATATATATAACCAAAACTCTCTAAATGTTAAATAATTAAGTTATTACATGTTTATTTATTGTAACTATTAATAATGTTCAATGAATATTTTTAGAATATGGATTACATGTTTCTTTTAATTAAGGAATTTTGATTTATAACTTGTTATTTATTACTTACAATGGATTGTCGATATGCTTCTTAAATGAACTACTGTGTTTAAAGGTAAGTTTTATCCTTTTTACTCAAATTTCTTATTACTATTGCTCATATATTGTATTCCATTATGAATAGATTACTTCATCAATAAATTCTTTTGGTATCATATTAAAGATATTGAATCAAATGTTCCAAACTTCAATATATTTGTGAGAGTGAGAATTTCAATTATACTTCCATCTAAGTAGTGAAGAACTATCTCTTCTATATATATTTTTTTACTTTTATAAGGTAATAGATATTATGTATCCTGATCAAAATAGGTGCTAATAATTCTTTAACACTTAACAGATGATGTATATATGCTCCAGAATATTTTGTACATGTAAGACATATACAGTTTTTTAAATACTGCATTAAATCTTCTGTATATTGGAAATATTTTCATTAACCGATACTGGTTTATATAATTCTGTGTAGTATGCTGATATGAGTTATATTATTTTAGTTTCTGTGTTCTTGAATTATGTTCAAATCCCCTCAAATTTAAATTTTAAGAGTTCTCAATACCTTGAGATCTTCTTCACATTTAAATTTCCAATTTAAAATTAATTCTTTTTTTTCTGGAGGCAAATCTAAATTTGTGTATTATCCTTCTTTCATTATGTTCTTTGAATACGGCGATTAATTTTCCAATCTATTATTATATCTCTAATACCTATCATATATCTACACGAAATCTAACTATTTATAAATTAGTAACATATTATTATCTATTAAATAATTATCAACATATCTCAAAATTATCTTGAATCAAATTAAACTATTATTCCTAATTCCCATAAAACTTCTCAAATCTACTATATCTATTGAAATTTCACGTAACGTACTGTTATTTGTTATTCTAAAATTCCCTATATACATGTTGATCAATTTCTTCTATGATCTGTAATATTTCAACTCTCTTTTATTCTACTCTGCCTAAACAACTTACATGGAACTGGATATGATTTTACTTTAACATTTCTCAGTATTCTTCTCCTTCATTACATCGATATTTTAGTTAAGCAACCCTTAGTTCCTTCGAAATTCTTTTGTTATACGTCTTTAATAATTCATTTATAACTTCATAATATTCTTCATTACAATCTGTCCAATTACCATTACTTTTCACATCTTCTATTTATTCTATCTCACACTCATAATGGTTAGCCAGTCTAGTTTCTTTTTCAATCAATCCTTCATATTTCATCATCAAACTCTTCACTTTCTCTTCATATTCCTTATTTCCACTCACTAACTCCAATTCTACCATGATTCCATTCCTCTTTATATTCCATAACTTCCTATTATCCTCTTCAATTGCCAATACTTCCATATTTACCTCCTCAAATTCAATTATTTTACCATTTAATTCTATCTATCTATTGAAAATCAATTATTTCCTTATATTTCATCAATTCATCAATAACTATGTCTGTTTCTAGCTTCTTCATCGACTATGCTTACATATCAACTTCTTTTTCATCCTTTAATTCAATCTTTTGTATCATATATTTGCCTAGTTCATATAACTTCCGTCCGTTTGTTCCTATAAATGTAATTATTTCATCCTGTCCATCTATTTTGTTGCTTAATTTCATTTCTATTTTCATTATCATATCTTCTATCAAAGTTTCTAAAATTTCTTCTATTATCAATCCATGTTCATATAATTTCTATTTAAATATGTTTTTAAATATTACTTGTTAATCATAAACCTTTTATGTACACATCGTTTTTATATCCATTGTTTAGCATGTACAATTCCTTTTCGTTTTCCAGATTTCGTTCCCATAATCCTGTCATATAATTCAATTTTCTTTTCTTTTCCTAAACTTCGTCTTATTCTCTTCTCTTATTGTTTGATTCCCTATTGGTTTCTGTAACTTCTTTCTGTTCACCACCATAATTTTTTTAATTTTGAAGTCCCATATCTCATCAATTTCTTCCCATAAATGCATTGAAATTTGCATCTCAAATTCTTCCATCTCATTGAAGTTGCTTTTTATTATTTTCATATCCACCATAATCTCAATTCGATTTCTTTCATTTTCAATTCTCCTAATAAATATTCTTGGATCAATTATTTTTATGTTTCTCTTAAGTTTCACTCTGATTTCGCCATTCTCTGTGTAAATTATTGGTTCTTCAATTAGTCTTATGGTTTCATCTATTTCTTCCTTAGTTTCTTGTAATCGTCTGTTCATTTCTTTTAATTCCCAATTAACTAATTTCTCTATACTTTCTCTCATTTTTTTACACGTTCCCGTTTGTTCTTCTATCCTTCCATTTAAGTCATTAAATTTCTTATTTAAATTCTGCTCATACATTTGCATTATTTCCTCATTTGTTTGTTCTTGTACTTTTATAGACTGTATTTCTTCAATTGTATTCTCATTTTGTTTCTTCACTTCTACTTGAATTGCTCCTGATACATTTTCTTCTAAACATCTTCCTAGTTTTTGAACTTCTTCTTCTACCTGTTTTTCAATTGTTTCTCTTATTTTAATTCTATGTTCCTGAAGTTCTACTCTCAAATTCGTATTTTCTTCTTTTATATCAATTTTAATTTTATCTATCTGTTTTCTAAATTCTTCATTTTCCTCCCTAAGTTTCTTAATTTCCTTCAAACCTTCCATCTTCACCTCTTCTATTTTCTGTTCCATCCTGTTCATGTTTCTATTTAAATCATTCATGTTCCCATTCATCTTGTCCATCTTTCCATTCAAATCTCCCCTCATATTATCTATCTTCCCATTCAAATCTCCGCTCATATTATCTATCTTCCCATTCAAATCTCCCCTCATATTATCTATCTTCCCATTCAAATCTCCGCTCATATTATCTATCTTCCCATTCAAATTAATTAAAAATTCCATTATTTGATCTCCTCTGCTTACACTATCCTGCCTGTCTTGTCTACTATCCTGCTGTTCCCTTGATTCTTCACTTTCTTTATCTATTAAGGTTTGTTCCTCTACATCTGAATCTCCCATTCCACGTCTCCTTTCTTGTTGTTCCTCATCTGATCTGCCTTCCACACCTATTTGTTTTCCGTCCCTAAGCATCATTCTCTTTGCCATTTTAATTGTATCTAATTCTAATGTTTTTAAAACCTTCTTATCACGAAAAAAATCTTAATTTGCCCCACGTTCGGCCGCCAAATTTATAATGGATTGTTATAGTTGTATACTTTGCCGACAATACCACTATAATTGTTATATTATCAATTTAATATATTCAACTCTAGTATAGCTAGCTCAGTAATGAAATAAAGAAAAATTTTTATGTAATTATATATTTAGGTAGAGAGAATGAGAAACTCTTACTACTCTTTGGGTTCCGGAAGTGATTTTAACTCTTTATCTCCAACACTTTATATACGAATCATTCAAATAACTTTTACTATATTTTATTTTATATTATTTGGTGCGCCTATGGATAGAAAATTTCAATATAGCAATCGATTCCAAATCTCACAGTAAGAATAGATGATTAGAAGTATTCAGTAGAATAATCGATTCCAAATGTCACTCATATCAGTTGAAGTAATATATATATGAAAACAATGATTTCATGAATACATTTATTACTACACATATATTATATGAGTCAAGAAATATGTATTGTCAATTTAAACAAAGTGATGAAATCTTATATGCTAATATAAAATTATTAAGTCGAAAAATGAAAATTGTTCAATAGAAATGGTAAGTACTTAAGTTTCTGTTATCAGTTTTATCAGAACCTTTTTTTTTTAAATTTTAATAGTTTCAGATTCTATTTCTTTTGACTTACCATAGATGTACATCTGTAACCTAAATGTTGGTACCAACAAAGACAAATTAAACACTAACCTGATTCACAATCCACTCATCTTCCTTTCTTGAAGAGTTATCTTCCCAAAAACAAGCTGTGGACAGGTCCGCCGACCTTATAATGCTTCTTTACAGGATTTCTTATTTCAGGAAACAAATATTTGTGATTTCTATTAGTTTCTAGCTTCTTAGATTTAATTGCTCTATAATGTTTATTTCAGTAACTTTCCATTAAGTATCATCTCCAATTGAATTGATTGAATTTTTTAAATATTCATTTTATTCTGACATCACCTCCAATAACTTGTATGTCTTGTTTCATCTATTGTATGTAGCTTCTTATATCTTCATTTATTTGGACATTTTTAGTACAAATTTCTTAGTTTTTATCTAAATTTCTTATAATTTTATCTCCAATACTCTATTTCATCTCCGCATCTCAAAATTCTTTTTCAACAACCACCCGCCTTTCTTTTTATTTTTCGTTGCTATCCGAAATCATAAATATCTTGATTTCAGATTCATTTTATAATTCCTAATATATAATTACAAACCATAAAATTCACATCTTTCTTGACTCAATAAATATAGATTTCTATGGTTCTGCTTCTTTTTCAATTTATAACCTTATTCCAGTCAATTGATAAAATTATTTTGACATTTCTGACATTATTTGATATATATAACCAAAACTCTCTAAATGTTAAATAATTAAGTTATTACATGTTTATTTATTGTAACTATTAATAATGTTCAATGAATATTTTTAGAATATGGATTACATGTTTCTTTTAATTAAGGAATTTTGATTTATAACTTGTTATTTATTACTTACAATGGATTGTCGATATGCTTCTTAAATGAACTACTGTGTTTAAAGGTAAGTTTTATCCTTTTTACTCAAATTTCTTATTACTATTGCTCATATATTGTATTCCATTATGAATAGATTACTTCATCAATAAATTCTTTTGGTATCATATTAAAGATATTGAATCAAATGTTCCAAACTTCAATATATTTGTGAGAGTGAGAATTTCAATTATACTTCCATCTAAGTAGTGAAGAACTATCTCTTCTATATATATTTTTTTACTTTTATAAGGTAATAGATATTATGTATCCTGATCAAAATAGGTGCTAATAATTCTTTAACACTTAACAGATGATGTATATATGCTCCAGAATATTTTGTACATGTAAGACATATACAGTTTTTTAAATACTGCATTAAATCTTCTGTATATTGGAAATATTTTCATTAACCGATACTGGTTTATATAATTCTGTGTAGTATGCTGATATGAGTTATATTATTTTAGTTTCTGTGTTCTTGAATTATGTTCAATATATATATATATATATATATATATATATATATATATATATATATACCTAAAAACTACATACCTACCTAAAACAAGGTACCTGTATCTCAGTTTTGAGTACAGCAAGGAGGCTGAAAATTTTACAATATCATCATCACCTCAGCGCCCCGAGTCAACTGCCAGAATTCCATGGTGATCGGTGAAGGCGATCCTATTTTTACGGCCGTTGGAAAATTGACATTTGGTATGAGAAATAAATTACTGAATATATAGTCAAATTTCATGGTTTGTTTTATATGCCGTAGATAGTTTGTATTGGGCTTTTTCGGTGTGATGGTTTTTTGTGGAGGTGCACTTGAGTCACTCGGCAACTATCGTTGGCTGTGATACATTTTGTTATAATATGATGTTTATTTGAAAAAATGGCTGATATACGGGGAAACCCGTAAGAACAGATGTCTTGCCCAGCGTTTGTATAGAGAGAGATATCCAAATCGACCAAAACGCCCATCACACAACATTCGGTCGAATTGGCCGAAAAGTGCGTGAATATGGACAATTTATTCCACATTACAAGGCAGAGGTAGATCAAGAACTAAATGAACTGTGAATTTTCAAGGCGCTATTCTGAACCGAATAGAAAACAGGTCAACTTTAAGTACTCGCACCATCGGCAAATCTCTAAATGTAGACTATTCAACTGTGTGGAGATTTCTAGCTGAACAACAGTTATATCCTCTTAAATTTAGAAGAATTTAAGCTAATAATCTAACAGATTACCATCATAGAGTAAGTAGAATTTGTCAATTGGTATAGGCAAAAAAACTTTATACTCATTTCGCGGAACCTTGTAGTTTTTTTTTTAATTATTTGAGTGATTTTATGTAAAATCATTTCGAACCTACTAGAATCTATCCGAAAATATTGTAAACATTTTTCCTCATCAGCAATTAAATGAGGATAGAGAGTATAATATTCTCCTTCAGTTTTCCGCGGTAATAAACTTGTGCGCACACACATTCTTCAATATGTCTTATTTTTTCAGAAAAGAATAGCCAAAATAGCTAATTTCCTAGTAGAGAAGTTGATTTTTTCGCGGCAAATACCTATTATGAAAATATTGTAAACAAGTATCACAATGACTCATTTTGAAGCTATCGTTCGGTTTGCGTAACGAAGCGGTCAATTACGGAAAGGACGAATACTGTAAAAAGTCAATGTGATACGTATTAAACAGTATTTTTTATGATGAACGTGCCGAAATGTTTTAATAGAAATAAAATCGTAAATAGGGATTTTTAAGCTTATTTATTTATGCTGGTAACCCTTACATACGTTCAAGTGACAGTTGACAGAATTTTTGTTATATAAATTACCAATACATAGTTCGGAATTTATGAATATGGAACTAAACGGCGAATAATCATCCACTCCACCAGAACTTCGCAGTATCAATTATAATGCAGTTAATGATTTACCTAAAAAATATAAACAAAATATGAGAACTAATATGAACGGTTTATAAAGCGGTGTGTAGAAAACATTGTGAAAAATTACACAGAAAATGTCAGCTATAAATGTCAGTCTGTGAGCCATAAGTTAAACAGTTCACCCAACTGTATAAAAAGTTATCAAAGACGAAGCTGAAATGGTAATTTTGTGAAACTATTTTCGATGTCACAATAGTTATTTATGTGTCAAGCTCGGAAAATGGTACTTTACTGGGCGAGCATGCAAGTTTTCTGCCCTGAAAGCATGCGAGCCCTGTAAATACACTTTTCAAGTGTGGCGCATTCAATATTTTTTTTATAATTCGCGTATAAAAGAGACTTCATTATAACATTGTTCACCTACGACCACCCCTGTAAGTAGTCAAAAACACACACTCTGTAATCAATGTAAGACGTCTATTACGCACGGTAAAACAAAACGCACGGCTGTAAAGTAAATCGCACGGCTTCCATAGCAACCACTTAGTAACTGTCAATAGACGTAGCCATTTTATTCAGAATGTATTACTTAGATATTTGACGTTGAATTTCATTCTATATATAAATGGTAGATAATATTTATTAGATATGAGATTGCATTTAATACTAAGAGTTATTTGGAATTATATGATAATTGGTTCCGTTTCATTCAATCCGCATCTTTTAACTGTCTGAATGTATCTCATATTAGTAAACAATAGTATATTATACACCAAGCGACTAAAGCGGCCCATTCAATCCCGTGGGTGGTGTTTGATTCCTCAGGGAAGTAATCCACCTAAGGGATTTACGTCACTTTAGTCCAGAGGTGTATACGCTATTTTATGCAATTCCGGTAATTCTACATACATTTTTAATGAAAATAAATACTACTTAGGACGGACTTTCACGAAACTTGGCTGGGCATCGAGGGTGAACTTCTAAGATGCTTGGTTGGGCATCGAAGAGCGACTTTAATAAAACTTGACTGGGGATCGAGGATGTACGTTTTTACTTGTACTTTAAATACCTTAATAAGATTATGAACACAAGTACAAGTGGGTCGTAGGTAAAGTATAGTACTTAATTTGTGTGGTAACGCATTTTACGCACTCACGGAATTACGCACTCGCCGCTACACGGCTTCGTGCGTAACTTTTCCGTTCGTGCGTAAAATGCTTCTTACAACACACGTTACGTTATATACTATTACAGTGTCACAATGAAGCTATTTGAACACTGTTATAGTAATTTTTTGTCTACAGTTGGTTATTGAATTTAGTTATATTTTTATTTGACATTTGACTTTAACCTTGACACAAATTATAAATAAAATGGTCTAGCGTTGTTCTAGCTAGCGAATTGTTATATTAAAGGTAAATTAGAATGATTTCTATATTAAAATTATGATTGAATAAAGAACGATAACGTTTATTTATCAATGATTTGTCAATTGTTTATTATTATATTGTATAGAATCAATATATAGGTATACAAAACCTTATGTGAAGATGTATTACAGAAATTATTCTGTTCATGATATATTATAAATAGATCGCAAGAGCATATACAAGAAGCTCTTTTTTAACCAAATAATCATCCTCTTTTTGCTTAAATGAATGTTTGTTTACAATTTACACAATTATTCGGTTATAGTATGTCGAAAGTCAGAAGTGCTGAATAAAACCATCTGTGATCTGACCAATCAGGAATCTACAGAATTGCCAACTTAAATTCAAACCACTCGTCCTAGTTTAAAAACAGGGACTATATGAAATTCTATATTATTTAAATAATTAAATAAATGCAAATTATAAAAAATATTGTGTTATACTTGTGCCACAATGACTTTCTGTAGTACTCGTGATTTGCACAACGAACCGCTTCGCGGTTCGTTGTGCAAACTTCACTCGTACTACAAAACGAGTCATTGTGACACTTGTTTTATAAATAACTATTGTGTATCAACCAATAATTTAACATAATATAGGAACAGAATACTTAGTAATCTAAATTTATAACAAAATTAACTCATTTATTATTGAAGTTTATATTGAATGTGCAGTTATTGAAAGTACAATTATTAAACGTTGATGTTCCGGTAAATTTAGGAATCCTGATATTTGTGTTATCAATAATATTGGATTCGATTCTTGAAGTTCCAGGTTTTTTTTTGTTCATTTTCTACGTTGAAAATTTTATTTGCTGTTTTTAATTTGTTCTGAATTGAGTCTTCGATGTAACCTTCTGCCACGGTCGAAAATTTCCATCCTCCGTGGCGTTTCAACCTTGTTTAATTTTCACCTGCATCAATCAGTAATGTGGTTGAAGTCCTGCGGAAACGATGGCCAGTATATTTTGTTGGGTGATGCAATTTTAGATATGTAGCTATTTTGCAAGGGAAGTTTCCTATTGCATGTATATAAATAATCTGAGTTGTGTGATGTAATTTGGACGCAGGGATAAATTTGTTCTACATAATTCTAAATGGAATTTGTTGGTAACGAGAAATGTTCTCTGTATGTTTGTTTTTGTGTTAGGAATGTTTATTATCACCGTGTCATTCTTATCTTGCACGTTATCTACGGTCATTTTTACTAATTAATCACGGCGACATGCGCGGGCCAAGCGAATTACTAGCATAGTCTACCAAAAATTTGGATATTAAAATTTTGGATGTAGCCATTAAAACTTATTGAAAATACTATAATAGTGAAATACTCATGATTTGAAGCTTTTGTCAAAACTGTATTTACTTCTTGTGCACGAAAAACTTTGAACTTCTCTGTTTTATATCCTACAGATTTTTTCTTTAAAAAAGTTAATAACTTCGGAAATTTACTAATATCAATGTCCTTTTTGCTTATTATTATTGTTTTGAGCATTGAATATATCTCCATGCAGTTGAAGACTTAAGTGAGTTTAATTTTATAGCTAAATAAGCTAACAAAACATCTTCATTTACTTCCTTTGTTTTTTCTCTTCGCACCATTTCTCGCTTCTTTAATTTCGAATGGAACGTTTTTTACGTCACTTTCATCGCTACTCATTTTTAAATGGTTTAGAAACTTGTAATAATACACAAAGTGCATCAAAACGTCAAAAACATCTACTGACAGATGGCTACGGTATTGCCATGGCAACTGTAATATTTAACATACCCTCAGATTAACAAATAAAATAGATATGTTTGTTTTGATCTTTTCTTGCCCCAAACATTCAGTCACATTCTAAGCTCACTTGCGGACACTTCCACTGCTTTGCCATATTTACAAAGTCTCTTTAGTTGCAGGAAAAATGGAATTAGAAGTTTAATAGAAAATGTGTTAAAAAGTTATGCAAATAAAAAAAATACTAATTTATGCATTTGAGTCGCTATTTTGAAATTAATTAATAATACTTAAACTTTATTTAATAAAGGCATATTCTTCTATAAATTTTAAACAAGTATTTGTTGTATCCTTAGATACCTTTATTGTTATAACTAAAAGTGGCAACATTACTCAAAATTTCAGTACCTGTTTAATGTGTCAATAGTAATCTATTTAGTAGTTTTGTCCTTGTTTAATTACTATATAAAGAGAGATGCAAATATCGTCAGACTGTGATAGACGATAATTTCGAATACGTCGTAGTATTGTCGTGAATAATGTCAAACGTGGTTTGTTTATACGAGCGTCATTACGACTAGAGAGTAAACATTTAGTTCTTTCGTTTTGATCTGTTTTCAAAAACTTTTAGTGACAAAATAAACTTTTAAGTTGATTAATTTGATGTTTTTGGATTATCATGGTTCGTCGGTACCAAGTTTGTCAGAAAAACAGCCTAAATTACCAAGGCCATGTAGCTGCAATACCATCCCCACTTTTTGTAATTCATTCATTGTTTCACTACTGGCGCTTAGAATTGTTGGCCGCAAAAATAAACGTGTTTATGAATTAATAGCCCTCTCTATGTTTATTATTAGTCTAAGAATATACCCTTCGAAAGTTCTCTCTAGCTAGATGTTGTTATTGTGTCTGAACATTTTGACATAAAAGCTCGGGAAAGTAGGTACTTTGCCGAGCAGATCTGTCACTTTACCGAGCAGTTAAGTGAATTTTCCGATCTAGACCGGCAACAACGCACTTTTCCATTTAAAAAATGATCCAAAAAAACGCATTTTCCAAAGTGGCAGCATAAAAAGTAAATTTTGCAGACATGAATTATAATAATATTTTTTACTAATTTCTTTAATATCTTATATTAAATACTTCTCAATGTTATTATTTAATACGTACTGAATACAACCAACTTCGATTATTGACGGCTTAGGACTGATCGTAGCCAGAACGTCAGTGTGAATGTCATGTGATCCTGACCGGACCGGAAGCGGAGCGTGAACTGAGCGCCATCGTATCGATAGTGAGAATCAAGCCTAATACTGCCAACATGGAAAGCTGTACTAACGCCGCACCGTTCAGCTAAGATATACCTAAGAGGAAGCCGTACTGAGGAAGTGCAATCGCGTCAAAAACTCTTTATTCGGAATCGCAAATCAAAGTTTCAGACATTGCAAAATGGAAATGTACCGAAGAGTGAAATCTTAAGATGAACAAATGAAAAAAAAATCAACAAGAATTTGGACATAACTGGGAATAGATGTGTTGAAGTAATCTGTCTGAACTAGTATTGTAACTCCTTCTTGAGCTACTCGAAAAATATAGCAATTACCTGAAAAAAAATTATTCAAGTACTTTGAATCAAACTCTCTAAAAATGTTTATTGAATCGGATACCAAGAGCTCCTACTTTCTAAGAATGTATGAGACTTTTACACTATACTTTGCTTTTAAGCAAGCGCAAATTTCTAACCAGCTCAAAAGTATTTTGTTCAAATTTGTATTATCAAGGAACATGAATACAAAATCATGTATGTCGTCGTCGGACACTTTCTGCAACATGTCTTGTAAGATACAGTCTCCGGAGTGAGTGTAACAAGTCACCCATTTTATGATTGACTATTGTTTAGAACATCTCACAGATGAACCCTATCGATTTTCAGCTCACCAGAGCCGGTTTAATGGGTGCTATGATACTAGCAGTACCTTAATTTTGGTATTTTTTTTTGAGAAACTTCGGTTTGTTAGCACGATACAGCCTTCGGAGCCTATTGATTTTCAACTCACTAGAGTCAGCACAACGGGTGCTATCTTACTTGAAGTACCACATTTTTGAAGAAATTTCGGTTTTTTAGCACGATACAACCTCTGGAGTGACCAATTTGATAATTGAATATTGTTCAGAGCGCCTCGCAGATAAAACCTACTGATTTTTTGCTCACTAGAGCTAGTACAACGGATATTATAAATCCATATATATTACATTTTTTGTTAATTTTATGAGAAATTCCTGTTAGTTAGCACGATACAGCCTCCGGAATGTATTACGGCGGAAAAAAATTGTTTTTTTTTATTATGAATTATGTTATACTATTTCATTTCTGTCCAGATATTTTTTGCGCTTCAGCTGAAATTCAAAGTATGTTTTTTTCTGGCGATTAATTACATAATTGACTTCATTAATAATTGATTTGTAATAATTGCAATGATTCTGATATTTTGAATTTTTTAATCTTAACAATGCTTTAACTCTCAATTTCATGATATTCATCAATGTATCGGTTAACCAAGGAGACATTTTTCTTGTTATTTTAACTTGACGCAGTGGTGCATATATTTGAAATAGTTGAATTTAATACTTTTATTTTACTTACCCTCTTTTGAAAACGCTGGATTCATAATTAATCTTCAATTTTAATTAGTTAGTTGGTTAATATCATGGGATGGAGCACCCTACTTGCAATATTCCATTTATTCACAGAAAAATTCAGCCTTCGACCACTACCTTTTCTAATAAGGATATGAGGGTGGTGTCCCCCATACAGCCGAAGAACACTAAAAAATTCCTTTATTAATCTAATCCTGCCAAAATCACAACCCTTCATGTACGAGAAAATTAACCGTTACCCGGCATTTTCCGGCAATCCTTGAGAGTAATAAGGGCACAAGGAGTAGAACGTCCCGACGTCCAAAACGACGTTGTATTCAACGTCAACCTCCGTCCTGATGGTCATTACGCCTCGGCCGTTCATTAAAAATTAAGATCGGCTCATAATGAGAGATTTGATTAAAAAGACATTAGGGGTATATGCGTTGTGTTTGATAAAGGATTACAATGTATAGTGGTGAGACTTGTAGGCTAATTTTGTGTGAAACTTATATATTTAGCTTGGTTGAAATTACTGATGTGAATAATATATGGACTTTCTCGTTTCAATTGGTTATAAATCAATAATAGTATATAATAAAATATTCAATTGTTAGAATGTTAAATTAGATTTCATAAATAATGATAGGTTATGAGGAGGAGTAAGTATTTGACAGGTTATTGAGATTATCTTAGAACTATTTCAATTGAAGGTGAGACATATACCACACGAAAATTTAATGTCGCTTTCACGATTCTCACTTATATATGAATTAGTTCAAGTATGTTTCAAAAACAAGATGTGCATTTCAAGTATTCCCCTCGACCTATCTTACAATTAGGAGACTTTTTTTCGGAATATAGCTGAGCTGTAAGGCTAACGATATTGTTACACTATCAATTATAAGTACATATTACAACCGACTGCCCTCGAAAATTAATTACCACGTACTCTATAGTTCGTGAGAATTGTCGTTTTGACAAATTTACCACACTACTCCTCTGCGACTTTTCTCGATTCCTCAGCTTGACACTATCTAATGGTCGTCAAAAGTGAAGACCACATCTTTATTTTAGCTTCAGTCACTGGAAATTTTGATTTTGGTAAATAGCAATTTTTCGACATTGACATATCTACAGCCAAAAACATGCAAAGCCAAAATTGTGAATATTAAAAATTTGATTACTGTATCGGAAATTTTTGATAAAAATTCCTATTTTCAGGTGTCAAACTGTGGAATAATGGTTTAATTTTTTTTTACTACAATACTTTTGACTTTGTTGATTGTACAGTTGTTTTAAGTAAAATTGATTTTGAATACCCTGTAGTTTTGGCATATTTCGAGCGGTAAACACGTGAATGTCTGAAAAAATTTTTTCCACACAAACTGAAATACGCATTTGCCACAAAATTTCCAGTATCTGGACTAGAAAAAAGGCGGTTCTTGATTTTTCAAGACCTAGATGCTCCCGAGTGAAAAAGCGAAGTAATCGAAAAAACTTGCAGAATATCTAGCTGGTTTGATAAGTTATGGATTTGTTATTGTTACATATAAGGTAGTGAGAAAAAGTGTGAGTATATAAAAGTTGTCACAAAATATTGGGAATACTTTTTATTATCAATTAACGTATTTCCAGCAACAAGGTGTAGAGGAGCTTTGAACATTTTTTGGATTGATGTAGTTCCAGTGAACATTTATTTATTTAATGAAATTAACTGTGTCGACCCGTACTCCGTGGAATCTACTTACTTTTGTATGAGTTCTACAATAGGTTAAAAATATTTTAAAAATTCTGAGATAATTGACAATTGTTTCGATATTAAATATCATCGTCAGTATGACAGAAGTTACGTTTCATTTGAAACCTATTTGATGTTTAATAATTATTTTGGCAATACCAAGAAGTAACCTACCTAGTGATTGACTCAATATATGTTAATAGAAAAAAAAAGAAGATTTGATGTTACAAATATTGAAACTTAGATATTATTAGCCCTGTGGAAATATCCTGGATATCTTTATTCCAATTAAGATCAGTATAACTGTGCAATGATATAGAAAACGAGGAAAACTATATCTGTTGATCTTTACAATTATTACTTAAGAAGACAGTTTAAAAATTGAGAACTCCCTAGATTTATCGATTCATTGACAACTTGATATTGTGGGTTTCTCAAGTGTCTTCCAATTTCTAACTCTTCAAGGAAATGCAGCTCTAGTTTCTTATCACAAATGTGTAGTACTTCTAGTTATGTATTAGGTGTCAGTGAATGTTTGGTAACTAGTAGATGTTTTGCGTAGTGAGACTTATCTGGTTGTTTTAATCTATATGCTTGTAAATGTTCACTGTATTTGATCTCAAAATTTCTAAGGGTCGGTCTCAAATAGACAGCATTACATTCTGGATATTCAAGTTTATTTATACCAGACTTTTTTAATGGAGATATTTTTGTTTTCACATTTATTAATTTTGTACTCACATTACTTTCTGTTTTAAAAGAAATTGTGGAATTTGTAGCTGAAGATATTATCATTGAAATATTATTAGAAATATTACCTACATATGTGATGGTTCTATAATTTTTTATTTCGTTAGATTGTTCAGGAAATATTAGTTTTAATGCCACTTTTTTCCTATTTTTTATTAGTTAATGTATTTATCACATGTAATGGATAACCGTTGGATGTTGCTATTTGTTTAATTGTGTTGAATTCTTTAATAAGATTACATTTGTTCATAGGAACTGAAAAAGCTCTATGTATTATTGAATTATATGCTGGCAATTTATGTGACATGGGGTGATGGAAGTCATATGGAATAGTTACATCAGTGTGTGTCGGTTTTCAGTGAATTGAATAATCAAGTACGTTATTAATTCCTTCAATTCTTAAATCAAGAAAATCGATTGAGTTTTTTTGTTCAACTTCTAATGTAAATCTAATTTTTGGATGTCAATTATTAATATGGTTGGAAAATACATCTAATTGTCGTTCACTACTCATGAAACAAGCCAATTAATTTAATTAATTTCATTAAAAAATCTTCGAGAGAAGATTTGACCCGACTGTACCAGAAGTTACAACAAAAACGTTACAAAGCATCACAAAACATTTGGTTTAACCAAGAATGCCTTAGAAAAAAAGCAATAACAAATTATATAAATATAACAGAAAGTAATGTGAGTACAAAATTGATAAATGTGTAAACAATAATATCTCCATTAAAAAAGTCTGGTATATATAAACTTAAATGTCCAGAATGTAATGCTGTCTATTTGGGTCAAACCTTTAGAAATTTTGAGATCAGATACAGTGAACATTTACGAGCATATAGATTAAAACAACCAGATAAGTCTCACTACGCAAAATATCCACTTGACACCAAGATTTGATTGTAACTATATTTTTCGTTTAAAAAGTGAGATACATTGGAATGAACACAATTGCAATCAATAATGAAAATAACTAGAAAATTTCTGATAATAATGATGTAACGTTTATATTTTTTCATACGTTCTGCCCTACTGGATCGAGTAATTATTTTCGAGTAATCCCAATCTCAGTACGGCCCTGGCGTAAGACATTTTCGTCGAAGTGTTTGACGTCGTTCTGTAGGACCAATAAACATAAAAAATTTATAAACAATAACCCTTGACATCGGAAGGGTTTTATACGTTCCAGCCTTAATTTTCGACAAAAAAGAAGTACGCTGGTTATAATTGCTTTAATATCGGCGCTAACAAAAGAGTACTTTTCACGGGATTCTGGGTAAACGTCGTAATTGGTGAATTTATGGCATCAATTCGTTTCCAATGGAACTTTCCAAGACCTAGCTTTCTCGTTATTTTCCTTGGAAAACTGCCTCTGACCAAAAGCTCGTGAAGAAATGCAGTCAACGACGAATACTTAAGCGAATCAGTTATAAAGTTCCTAGGGTGTCAACGTTAGTTTTCGTGTAGTACCGTACCAAAGTATCTATATATTGCGGTTAAAATTAAAGTTACCGAAGTTACTAGTCATAACGTCTCGAGTTTTGTTTGCCGTCCTATCGAGAAGTACCAACTGTTTGTGACTTGTTTCCACCACGCGGGCGGTGAGAGTGAATTACTTATTAAAAGTATTTTCTCAAGAAATTGAATCGACCGCATCGACAACCACGCCCTACGGCGTTAATAGTAAGTGCTATTATCGAAGCCACTTCTGGACTCAGGTAGATTTAAAGATTATTTTGAGCTTTTTTATTTGGGTTAGATAGCATCTGTTCCTCACCGATTGTATAGGACGAATTTAGTTTCACGTACCAATTTTTTTCAAGGATAATGAGAACAATACAGTCTCAGAACTATTCTATTATGATAACTAGTTCGTTGATTAGTAATATTGGCATTGTTTTAGAGAAAATCTATGTTATACAGTAATCATTAAGAAATTCGGCGTGCAGGCTTATCCTAGATAAACTTATTATCCGTTCCATTATCTTGACGTAACTCCCACAACGCTGATGTGTTTTCAAGTATTTCAGTACCGTAGTATTATTATACATATTTTTTATGAATAAACACGGTAAGTAATTCCATTGATTAACTAATTTTTTGCTTTGTTCGCAAACTCAGCGACATTTATCGTGTATATATATATATATATATATATATATATATATATAATTTTTATATTAACTATTCTTGGAATAAAAGGTCTCCATTACTTTAATTATAATTTTATTGACGTTTCGACATCATACGTGTCATCTTCTGGACATTGTTACTAAAATTACACCAATATGTACAATCTTTACATTATTTAACAGGTGTTAAAATACTTACATAAAATCTGCGACTTTATACAACTCAAAACATGTTAAAAATCATTTTAAAATTAGTATCTAACATAAATGATCTAGTATCAACTCAATGGATGTTATGGTTTTTCAAAGTTTTTTTCAAATTTAACAAGTTTTAATGGTTTATACTGTATGAAGATATATTAATTCATTTTAGGTATTATACAGACTGGACACATTTATCAAGATGCAACAGTTATTCTAAAATTAATTGAGTTTTTATTTTGTTTTATCCTGTTCTTCTGTTCTTCTGTTCCATAGTATTCATATTTTTATTTATAGTCTCATTCAAATCTCCCCTCATATTGTTCATATCCACCCTATTTTCTTCAAATTTCTTGTCCTCCTTACCAATCGTTTCTACATTTATCTGATCCAAGTTGCTATCCATATCGTCTAACATCTTATCCACCTTACCATCTATGTTCCCCTCTCCTCGGTTAAAATCTTTCTCCATCCTGTCCGATTTCCTGTCTTCCCATTTAAAAATTTTACTCATATCTTCTCCAAATCTTTTCATATCTTCTCTCATATTATTCATATGTGCTTTATTTTCTCCAAATTTCTGGTTCATAAGTTCTTTCATCTCGTTCTTGTCTACCTTTCTATTCTCTTCCATTTTTTTATGCTAATCAAAATTTGCATTATTGGATCATTGGTGTTTGATCCCTCTTGTGATTTCCCTTCTCTTTTGCCTCCTCTTTTCTTGTTCCACAGCTTCCTCATCTGTCAAACCTTCTTCAGATGCATGTCCTTTATCTTGCTGACCCTGGATCAAATATTGAACCTGGAAATCTCCCATACCATGGCTTCTTTCTTCTCTCTCCTCTTCTGATCCGCTATCGTTTCCGACCTGTTTCCCATCTCTCAATACCATTTTCTTGTCCATGGTTTCTTTGTTTAATTTTATTTTATTAATAATGTATTAATATTGTATCCAGCCCCACGTTGCAGGTGTTAAATTTACTATTATAAATTTGATCTAATGTTTTAAATATGAGTCGGAAGCATGATGACTCCTCCCTTTGAGTTCTTGGCGTCAATTTTATTATTTAATTTTATTTATAAATTTTTTATTTAATTTATCAATGAAATTGGGGGCTTCTGAATACTCTCATATAGAAATATTGAAATATGTTAATTCTAATAATTTTATTGAGGACATGACATACCAACACTTCAATGAAAATTGATTTGATAAATAGTTAATATGAAAAATTTTGTATTGTTTTTAACATTTAAAATTACTTTATAATCCCTACATCCTATGCAATTCTTAATACACAACAATTCATTGTATTGCGTCGGCGCATAAGTTCAACGCATGCGCTTATATAACTTCCTATAACCCGAAGACGCTCTTCACCGTCAATGCGGTGTAGAAACAGTTTATGTTCTGCCTGCGTGTATATATCTATGAAAAATTTCAATACGCTGTGTAAATTTAAACAAGCAATTACATATATATAAATTTCTAAATAATGTGTGAATAGAAAAGAAGATAGTAATGACCAGTTATTCATGCATTAGAGGAAATTAAGAGTTGGAAATTATGTGAATATTCATGGAACACGTGAACATTGAAAATGGATTAGATTAAACAAGTGAGTATAATTATATTATTACAAATTAAATTGCATATATCACCGTGGAGATAAAATATGATGCATCGTAATATATTTTTTAGGCCTTTTATTATATTATCATGATTAGAACGTTTTGAATATTATTTTTAGTTCACTGTTCGTATTTATATGTGGAATTCCCAATATTTAATTAAAATACACAGACCTTAGTTCATATCTTCAGTCCTTGGCTGCTACTCGCGTCTCTAATTTCTTGAAGATCTCTCCAGAGAGAGATGCACCTTCCTGACCACCTTTTTATTCTTTACGGGTTAATAAAAAACTCAATTATGTATTTCCATTACCTTTTCAAGAGCACTTGTTAACTTTTTATCAAAATTTTAATAATTTTTATTAGAGGAGATTTATATCGACGCTCGCCTCTCCATCATACCAAATCCACTCACTTGTTTTTTAAATCTACAAACTTTTTGGCTTGGCAAATGCAAAGCTTGCTTGTCTTTATTTTAATAACACAAATTGTCAATTCCTATGTCTTTTAGTTATAAAATGAAATTGTTAGATTTCTAAGTCCTGGAGGATTAACACACTTATTCACAAATATTTATTTTGTATTCAGGATTCTATACAAAGTCTTTCTCCTGAAATACATTAGCAATCTTAATCATTATTATGTTTTTATGGTTTTCTTATTTATATTCATTTTTACAAAATATACAACCTAGATTACTGATTCATATAGATGTAATTGATTATTTTTAAATTCTTGAATTTTTACTGTTTTTGTCTTACATAAACTATTGATTATTTTCGATTTTGTTATTATTCTTCTATATAAAATAAATAATCAATAAATTTAAGTTGGTAATAAAATTACTAGATTTCATTACTTCCTGTTTATAATACATTTCCTTGTCATATGTTTGGGCTGTGTTCCATTTATCATTTCTCATAAAGCTTTCAACCCTTTAAATTGTCAACTTTTATTATAAACACCTGCAAATATTGATAAGCAATTATCGAAATAGATATTAATTGATGTTGTTTCAGGTTTCAAGTTCAAATAAAATTTTATTTCTGCTGAAATTCATATGGCTGTGTTCAGATCAAAGTGGAACCCATTGACATTGACGTAATTCTGGAATTAATTGTGCAGGTAACTTTTGATACTTATTTAAATAATGTTGTGTTTAGAATTTCTACTCACAGTTCTTTTGTTAATCAATCATATCAATATCTGATTATATTTATGCTTATTCCACTCTTTCTACTGATTTTATACCTGAATTGTCAGTAACTTTCATAAGGTGGTTGTGCCTACTAAGGTGGTTGTGCCTACTACTACACCTTCCTTAATAATAGATACTTTTTTAGTGTTTATTTAATTAAAAATGTTTCAAGAACTAGAGGACTAGTTCAATAGTAGTAAATTCACGTATGTTCTGTGACACTTTATCGGATGAACAGGCGGATGGCCTATGGGTGGTTACCGATAGGAAGAAGTTTCCAGAGGGTTTACAATAAGTAGAAGAAGTCTCTAGATGGTTAGCAAGTAATGACGGTAGCGTCTACGGGGGTTATGCAAAAAGTAAATAAGTGTGAATGTTGTTACGTGTATAAGGTATCTAGAGGGTGGTTTAGAAGAAGCGAAGGGGTTTTAAGGGTAGCGTCTACGGGGGATCACGCAAAAAGTAAGGGTGTATACAAGAACTGGGGTTATGCAAAAAGTAAATAAGTGTGTATGTTGTTACGTGTATAAAGTATCTAGAGGGTGGTTTAGAAGAAGCGAAGGGGTTTTTAAGGGTAGCGTCTACAGGGGATTACGCAAAAAGTAAGGGTGTATAAAAGAACGGGGGTTATGCAAAAAGTAAATAATTGTGTATGTTGTTACGTGTATAAGGTATCTAGAGGGTGGTTTAGAAGAAGCGAAGGGGTTTTTAAGGGTAGCGTCTACGGGGGAGGGTAGCGTCTACGGGGATTACGCAAAAAGTAAGGGTGTATACAAGAACGGGGGTTATGCAAAAAGTGAATAAGTGTGTATGTTTTTACGTGTATAAGGTATCTAGGGGGTGATTTAGAAGAAGCGAATAGGGTTTTAAGGGTAGCGTCTACGGGGGAGGGGAGCGTCTACGGGGATTACGTAAATAAGGGTGTATACAAGAACGGGGGTTATGCAAAAAGTAAATAAGTGTGTATGTTTTTACGTGTATAAGGTATATAGGGGGTGATTAAGAAGAAGCGAAGGGGCTTTTAAGGGTAGCGTCTACGGGGGGGTTGCGTAAAAAGTAGATAAGGGTGTATACAAGAAGTAATTTGAAAAAAGAAAATATATGGAGGATTGTGTGTGTGTAAGAGATGAGGGGTAGTGCTTACGAGGGGGAGGGGCTATGCAGTTAGCTGATTTTTTAAGGGTTCTATATTTTGAAATTCTCAAAGGAATGTTATTAGATTGATAACCAACATTTTTTTTAAAACGGATATGTGTGTGAATTCATATCATTTTATAGAAGGTTTTTTTTATATTGTAATAAATGAGATCTCACATTATATTAAATTCGCTTAGTAGGTAATATTTATGCGTTATTTCTATAGTTAGGAAGCACGTGAAGGACGAATCATTTATTCAGACAATAGTGAACTTGTTTCAAATATGATTAGATTGCAATGTCATGATTTCTGGTTTATAATTGTTAGTTACTTTAGATTACGGAATATTACTTTAGTATCTTTTAAAAAATATATGATATCAACATGATATTGTATTAGCCATTTACGATGAAATCTAAACTGAGTTTATTCATGAAACAGCAGAATTTAGTTTTCTATCAAATTAATAAAAATAGATTTTATGTTGCAGTTTTTTTAAAATCATATTTAACCGATGTATTTTTCTTATACGGGGTATTTTGAAAGTCTTGAAAGCATGCGCATGATTTCTTTTATAATAAAGGAATGAGAGAATTGAGTGTTTGTATCACAATGTCATCGGAAGAGTATAGACGCAAATTGGAGGAATTTTCTAAAAGCGTTCGAGACTTGAGTAAAGATATTTCAATTTATGAAAATAAGATTAAACTGATAAAGCAATTGGAGCGAATGTGCTTGGAGGATAACGTCTTCAAAAATCGCCGCCTACAAAAAATATCCACAGAATTAAACCGACTACAATATGATGAATAATACAATTCGGGAACAACAGGATGCCATCAAGGATGAAATTAATAATGTTTTTGCAATGACATGTATAATTTTAACATCAGTATTTATTTTAATATTGAAAATTATATCGAATATTGTAAAACGAAAGTTTAAGTCTTCATGTAATATAGACATAAATGAGTATACAATGTGTTTCAATAAAACAACTCATCAATTTTTTCTATTTATTTAAGTAAAATTACAATGGTATTACATTTAAAAACCAATATCGTAATCGTTCTACATTAATTTGTGTACAATTGAAAGTCCCATCGGCATGACAAGCATTCGAATGTTTTTTTAAACTTTCCATGGCTGAGGATGTTCCATCAAACTTTCAGACATCAACAACAGTTGTCGTAGAAATTCCATATTCTTCACATTTCTTTCGTAAAAATTCATATTTCTGATTACCGCGAACGTAAATACAATCGACATTAGACATTGTACTTTTCAAAATCTCGTCCAATTTTGAATAATCAACATCGCCAGAAGAATGCTTGATTCCATGGATATGGTGTTCCAAAAAGTTTTTTATCTTGATTGTTTAGAAAATGAAAGGGTTGTGGCGGCTTAAATATGTAGTGTCTATGTTTATATCCGATTTCGATGGACAATTCCTTAGGATGGAATGTACCCTCGATAATGAAGCCTTGAATGTCAATGAATGCTATTCTCTTCGTGGTTTATTTGTAACTGTCTCGCTGTGTATTTCAACACTGGTATTATATGATCGTTTTGATAATTTCCGTTAGGGGGTAATACTCCAATAAACAGTCATGTATAATTATACAATATGCTCTAGTATTTGCAAGAAATCCTACACCTACTTCAATTTCCACTTTTATATCAACTGTTGATGCCCTCATACCCTCCTCCTGTTTGGAACAGTCTATGACAAAGAGAGCACGATCTTCGAATGCTCCATAGTCCAATGTTGGATGTACTATGCTGGGATTGGTATAGCTTCTATAGAATGAGGCGTAATTATGATAGGCAAGAGTATAGTCGTTTTTTACGAAATCCATCTTTAATCGTTCGGTGGGCCAAAAATTTCCGTTCAAAGCCAATCTTACATTGTTGGTGTTCAAGTTATCGAATTGCGAAGGATCGTTTGTCTTCTTGTTGCGTCTATCTATTTAAAAGCATACGATAACATATCGAGGTCTCTCGACAGACGAGCTCGTTTTAACTGACCAAATCTCATTTTTAGCGTCTTTCGTTAACGTAGGCAATACACAAAGTTCCCATTTTCTGAACGGAATGAATATTGGTCGATTACTTTTTATTTGCTCCATCATACGTAATTTTATTTCATCGTTAGGATAGACGTGTTTAACTTTCAATGCCATGCTATCTATAACAAACTTTATTGTAGTGTTAGATGTCGTAGTACCTGTTGTTACTTCATTTACTATTACAGCATCGTTATCATGACGAGCACGTATGAATCGAAAAGTTTGTTTTCCATATGTGATTTTAGTATAGTCATTGAATACATTGAAAATGTATTTTAGAGGAATCAACAAACTAAACGATTTATCAACATCATTCAATAGCGGTTCATTGGGATAATTCCAGCCAGCTAAAGCCATTTCTTTCGATTGTGGATTATAACACAACAAACTTCTTGCGTTACTCACTATACCGGGATCTCGTACTATTTCTATTTCCTTTCCACTTTGAATGTAGGAACAAGAATCGAAGAGGAATGCACCGCAATTTGGCGTTTGATTAACATGTCCTCCTCCGCCACTAACTTCTAATTTTCCCTCAATTTCAAGTTGAGTTTCGTACATGAGAAAAAATGCGTCAGTTTGTTGGATGTCAAATTCCACAGAATCGCTGTTATTGAATTATTTCACATAAAGAGCATAGGTGTGAAAATCTTCTTTTCTTATCGACTCTTCATATTGTGGATCTCGGTAAAGGTCAAATATCGAAGATATTTTCGTTGATGGTGGTGTCCTATCAGAACGCACGTACTTTCTTTTTAGTGTCATTCTTCTTCAACTTTAATCCGAATGCTTTGAGAAACGCCCGATTTGCAGGAGTTAGATGAAGCTTCGTTATTTTGAACGGTCTGCAAGAGTCTAATTTTGTTGTAGATGATGAGGGACTTTTATAATAGTCGTTGTTGATAAGTAGACCCATTAACGTTCCAATAGATGTAAAAGTAACGTGCTTTTGTCTCCTCGAAAATTTACTGGTTCGAGATCTTGATTCAACACTCTTACGGTAATGTTGGTGATTTCGTTTGTGCTGCTCACAGCTAAGTGAATCGGATTGTTCGGTCGTTCGTTGATTGCATAACCAGGGTCCACTGTAATTGGGAAACTGAATATTGTATGAGCAGACTTATCTCCGTCAAACAATCCTTCAGCAATATTGCAATCGAATAGTAAAGTTGATATTTTACAAATGTTAACAGGTAGATCGGAACGGTGGACTTTACCAGGATCTAGTATCTTTGGAGAAAATCCTAGTATTTTACTCAAACTATCAGAGTATTCAAAATCGATGGCGTGCTGTCGACTGTAAATTTCACACTGAAGAGTGTTGTTGTTGGGCTTCAAAGATATATCGGCCACAGTTGTATCCGTCTTTAATTTGAATTGATTGATGAGATAAGCTTCAATATCTGTGATTTCGTAACATCCTGGCGGGAAGTTAATGGTGATGAGTCCTTTCTTACGATCATTTTTATTGTAGAAATAAAATTTCTCACCATCGATATTCGGTATAGAATGATACGAATGAAACCCCAACACACCAATAAAGTATTCTTTTTCAGGTTTCAATATTATTGGTGTGGGAGGAGTGAAGGAGAATTCATTCGATGTGGACGTTAATTTCAACAGTTGAGACATGACTGTGAACAATTTTATTTTTTCAAATAATAATTACATGCAAGACAGTTGCGTTGTGAGCTAACCGGACCATCGACATGAGTACGTTGATCAGGTCGATTGTAATGCACAAAACAAGGCAAGCAAATTTGCAAGTTGAAATTCGATTGATATTCTTTTGGTAATTTATGCCAATTGTCTAATAAATCCCAAGGTTTAACTCGCTCTACCAAATACTTTAGAGGAATAGTTTCCAATTCGGCACTTGTAAAAGACCACAACAATTGTGTTTCGCCAACCAACCATGCTTCAGACATTATACAGGAATTGCAAACACAAATGTCCACAGTTGATCTGATTGTAATTTTGGTATTGCTCGTAATTGTAAAATATTTTACTGCCAGCAAGATGAGTGACAAGTTCTCTCGAAGGCTTCAGATTCATTCATCTTTCTATATGCTACCCAATGCGTGCCTGAGTTTTTAGACACATCCAAATTTAGTATTGCTGATTCACATCGTCGAGGTCCGTTTTTCGGTAGAGAATCGCGCATGTACACATCTCGAAAATATTTTATTTTCAATAATTTGGCAAACTTGATTAATTCATAGTCGAATAATGCTCTATTGGGTAGCTTCAATGGTAGTTTTTTTTTCAAGAATAATCCATATCCACCTTTAGCGTTCTTTCGCAAATACAATCCTTCACCTATAGGCTCCATAGCTTTATTATGACGATGATCTTCTTCCAATTTCTTTTGAGCATTTTTTGCATCGATCACAGTTTTCGCAATTCCCGCAGCACCGCCTGATAATGCTCCCAAAGCTGAAAGTCCAGCGAAAAGAGGTATTAGAGGTAAAAATCCTCCAGATTTAGCTACAGGTATTATTCTAGGTATTGGAACATGTTTTCGGCCTCCGAATTTTTGAATAAGAGATTTTGCTGCTCGCAATGCAAACATCGCTGTATTTGACAGCGAAGATCCCTTTTTCATGGTTTTCTTCACCTTCATAACCACATCACGATGAAAAGATCGACGCTTCTTCATACCCATTTCCAACTTGCGTTTAACCTTCATTCCGTTGGTTACGAACCAGGCGGCTGCCTTTTCACCTAATTTAGCGTCTTTTGACTTTACTCGCTCCCAAGCGGCGTTTTCTAGTACCAAATCAGCTTTATGACGATCTGTGAGTGACTTGTTAGATGCGTATGCGATATTGTGATTTTTGCAAGCTGCGTCGAGAGCGTTGACACCTGTATCTCCTCGTAGTAGCCGTTTTTTCAGACGCGTTCCAGCTATATAAATGGAGGATTTATTATTGTGAAAAAATAAAAATAGTAAAACTTACGTCCACAGTATTGGTAGCCAGGAAAATGAAGCTCAAAAGGTAAATTGTTTATGAGTGAATTTAGCACACCTTCACCTTCGTGAATCAACATGAAGACTGACTATTTGCTCACGATGGAACCTATAATTATAGCTGCACTGTTTAAAAAAGTATCATAAGATGGAGATTGTTAAACAAGAGCAGTCATTACCGATTGAAAATTTCGATAGCGTTTTGGAAGATAGACGTAGTCGAAAACATGGACTTTTATTACCTGATTCGTTTCGTGCTATTATTTGTGGCCCCAGCGGACGTGGGAAAACAAATATTGTGCTATCATTGATGTTCAATCCAAATGGTGTAGAATTTGAAAATGTCTACGTTTATTCTAAATCTCTATATCAACCAAAATACTAACTGCTCGAAGAAGTATTGACTGTTGTAAAAGGTGTGGGATATTATCCGTTCAAAGAAAACGATGAAATTGTAAGTCCTACACAATCCAAACCGAATTCGATTTTCATTTTTGACGATGTGTCATGCGACAAACAACAAACAATTCAAGAATATTTTTCCATGTGTAGACACAGAAGTATTGATGTCTTCTACCTATGTCAGACTTATTCGAAAATACCAAAGCAGCTAATACGTGATAACTGCAATATGATTGTAATGTTTAAACAGGATGAAATTAACCTTAAACATGCCTTCAACGAACACGTTTCCCCCGACATGTCATTTGAAGAATTCACGAAAATGTGCTCTGAATGCTGGAATGATAAATATGGCGCTTTGGTTATTGTTAAAGACTTTGATTTACAAGATGGTAGATATTGTAAAGGATTCGATATGTATATAAAAATATAATAATTATTTAACCATTCATTTTTCATTATGATGTCATCTGATGCAGACGCTGTACGAAAACGAAAAATTGCAGCTCTGAAACGAATTATTAGAAAAAAGTATTTATCTTTTAAACTGAACAAAACTGAGCATGATGAGACACTAAATAGAATTTTCAAACCTACATCTAATCCACTCAAAGATATCGTAAATATTATGAATACATCTAAGGCAAACAAGCAGATTACAGCTACCCTACCTCCTCCACCACCACCACCACAGCCCACATCATCTAAAAAGAAAAAAGAACATGTTCCCAATTTTATCAGTGATGAAGAATTATACAGTTATGATCCGAAAAATGAATCAGTATTTACGGATGATGATGATGATGGTGAACCTCAAGTGAATACTAGTGAACATTTCTCACCACGAACAGTCCACGAGTATATCGAACAATATCCTACAATAGGTCGACAATGTGTCATCGATTTCTTTAACGAAGACTCACAAATCGATGATTTGTACGGTCCAAAGTATAATGATGATAACGATCAGTGGACTCTGGGGAATAAACGCATAAACATTGACGCAAAAAACGGAGATATATTGGTAGAAGGAGATAAAGGATGGGATAGAATACCTGCTACTCCAGGTCTTTACCAATTACTTTTCTACCAACATCCCAAATATACCGAAGATGATTTACCTACATACAAAATATTATTGGAACGAACGGGGGTTCATTTAAAAAAAGATAGAACACTAAAAGGTTCTCAGGGGTGGAAGTATATTAATATTATTAAAAAGCAATTTATTATAAGACGAAACACTACCACTAACATCGTAGGTAAAGGATTACCTGATCACATCATGACCTATAATGATAAAGATATAGAGTACGTTTACTGGGACGATGTGAACGAGATTGTTGAAAGACTTAGAGAGTAATTAGCTTCTAAGGATGCAGGTAACACTTCCAATGATAATGAGATTGTTGCCATTATACATGAACTTCGTGAAGCATCGATTGATTTATGTTCATTTTCAAAATGAGTCTCGACAAGTTTGGTCGACATTCTGACGCATATAAAAAGAAGTATGATACAAATCTCGAAGCACGATTTAAAAAAATCGCAATAGCTCAATTGTCGTTGAACACAAGTATTCAGCAAATAAATGATAAAATAAAATCCTTGATAAATAATGGATCAACTCAAAAGTATGTAGATAATGCAATAGAATCAAATAGAAAATTTATAGTAAACATACTTGACAAAAAAATGAGAGATACATTGGATGAAATACATAGAAACTATGATTCAAGGATTGCTACTCTCAATACATACATTCCGATAAAAAAATATGTCGATAATCTCGTTTCATCGACAAATATCAGCAGACAGATACACCAATTCGCAGAAAAGTATCACACAAAGTGTCTAATCAGCTTTAGGGGCAAGAAGAATTTCAACAAGAACTTTTACGTTTTGGATACGGAAGGTACGGCTTTTGTATTCCCTTTTGATTGTAAAATTGAAAATTGTAAACATTATGCTTCTGATGGCAGCGTTTTATTGAAGAATAATATGGAATATCAGTATCAACAGTTAAACGGCCTTAGCATAAAGAAGAACGATAAAATAGAATTCAAATTGGGTAGTAGAGATTATTTTTGTATGGATCTTCTCGTACAGTGTAATTTAGAAGAAGAACAATAATTGACCTTTAGAATATATATATATATATATATATATATATATATATATATATATATATATATAACATATATATAACAAAATAACCTTCTTTGTTCACTATACATCATGTCTGCAGACAGGATTCAACTTGTTAAAGAATTGCATAAACCGATTCGACGAATTATCCACGTCGACGAACAATAATCAAAGGTCTTGATGACTTATGGCAAATGGATTTAGCCGAAATGAGTCCTTATGCAAAGCATAATAAAGGATTTAAAATGATTTTGGTGGTTATCGATTGTTTCTCGAAATTCATGTGGACTTGTCCACTCAAGACGAAAACAGCCGAAGAAATAACACGAGCATTTTCGAGTATTATCAGGAGTCGAACGCGAAAAAATCTACAATCAGATCAGGGAACGGAATTTTACAATAGTAAATTCAAATCTCCAATGAAAAAACATAATATCAATCATTATAGTACATTTAGTACGAAGAAAGCTGCAATTGCAGAAAGAGTTAGTAGAACGCTCAAAACGAAACTCTATAAACATTTCAGCTTTATTGGGAAATACCAATGGATCGATATTTTACCTCAAATCACAAATGAATACAACGACACAAAACATAGTAAAACTGGATACAAACCATCAGAGGTGAATCGAAGTAACGAAAAATTGATTTTAAATAAGAAATTCAGTTATTTGGAATTCGCCGGACCCAGAAAATTAAATGTGGGAGATATTGTGCGAATAAGTAAAGCGAAACATGCTTTTGAAAAAGGTTACACTCCCTATTTTACAACTGAACTATTCAAAATTACGAAAGTCAAAATAACGAATCCTTTAACGTATTTGATTGAAGATATGACTGGATCGCCGATTAGAGGTTGTTTCTATGAAGAAGAATTACAAAAAACCAAAAATCCCCACATTTATCTCGTTGAAAAGGCGTTGAAGAGGGGAAGTAACAAAATGTACGTTAAATGGTTAGGATTAGATGAAAAACATAACAGTTGGATTAACACTGATGACGTAGTAGTATAGATCGCCAGCAACCAATCAACTTTAATTGAGTGGAGGACAGAGATAAACATATAAATTGATCGACATTAGTTTAGAAGTCATCATAATGAGTAGTCACGATTCTGGGTATTATAGTGTTACAATGTCATGTAGTGATAATAGTAGTTATGATGAAGAACCAAATTATGATCGTGATTTAGATCAAATTGTACTTAATTATGAAATTGCAATAAGAAAAGAAAGACATTATTTATTGCATACAGTTTTCAATGTTGTTCGTCGATTTGAAGTTGGATGTTGCCTGAGTCCTGTCAGAACTTTTGCACCTGCCATCATTTTATCATCGTTTATCGCGGAACCTTCAAAAATGTCATTCAATACTTTAGAATGGGATGAGATCATAGAAGTGCTGCCTAAAAGTAACGAGTTCTTCTTCAATTCTCCAGATGATGATGTTGTAGATTCTAATCCCACCATGTTGTACCAAGATTTTTGTCAAATAACTAAAGTTATTTATGTTAATCAAAAATTTGTGAAAATTCAGAAAGATGATGTAACAGTTTTCCTCGATGAAGAAGAAGTTGTAGAAATTCTACGTGTTCATGAGAATTTGCTTCAACATCACATTTCAATTTTAAATAAAGTGAACTTTTGCGATTTGTATTATAATATCATTAATTTATTAAAGACATTTATATCGAATCCAATATGTGGCTTTTCCAATTGTTTAGATTTAATGTATGCTGTTTGTGATATTTATTCTTATGACAACAGCAGTTTAATAGGAAGAGCACTTAGAGAATATCTGTACTATTACAAAGTCCATGTAATCAATGATTTAACATTATAAAATTATGAAAATATTCTTTGTTTCATTTCACCTCTAACACAAGTAATGCTGATGATGAAAACTTTTATGTTGATTTGGAATCAGTATTGAACATCGAAAGTGAAGGATGTTTCTTTTACCATTAATAATAATTCTACCTTTAGTGACATCTGAGAAAATTGATGTAAATTATCGAAAGATTTGGATATGTTAACAAGTCGGAACATGATATCACAAATATGCCATCGATTTCAAAAGATTTCCAAGAGAAATTAGATTTTCCTGTAGATGGCACTCTAAATCCTGCAACTATTCAACTATTAGAGCGACTTCGATGTAGTGTTAATGAAAACGATTATGATGGTGAACATTCGTATCGCGTTAGAACAAAATGGGAAAAAGACTAACCTAAATCGGTATTTTCCTCAAGCATCACCGTCATATGTTGCTGAAAAGGCATATTTGGCAACAAAATTCCAAATTTACAATTTAAACACCAGTCTAAAGGAACAGCACTTCTTACTCATGTACTACTTATGAAACTTCAAATCGACGTCATAACGTTAAAAATTCTTGAAAACCTGAGTTTATTCATGAAACAGCAGAATTTAGTTTTCTATCAAATTAATAAAAATAGATTTTATGTTGCAGTTTTTTTTAAAATCATATTTAACCGATGTATTTTTCTTATACGGGGTATTTTGAAAGTCTTGAAAGCATGCGCATGATTTCTTTTATAATAAATGAATGAGAGAATTGAGTGTTTGTATCACAATGTCATCGGAAGAGTATAGACGCAAATTGGAGGAATTTTCTAAAAGCGTTCGAGACTTGAGTAAAGATATTTCAATTTATGAAAATAAGATTAAACTGATAAAGCAATTGGAGCGAATGTGCTTGGAGGATAACGTCTTCAAAAATCGCCGCCTACAAAAAATATCCACAGAATTAAACCGACTACAATATGATGAATAATACAATTCGGGAACAACAGGATGCCATCAAGGATGAAATTAATAATGTTTTTGCAATGACATGTATAGTTTTAACATCAGTATTTATTTTAATACTAAAAATTATATCGAATATTGTAAAACGAAAGTTTAAGTCTTCATGTAATATAGACATAAATGAGTATACAATGTGTTTCAATAAAACAACTCATCAATTTTTTCTATTTATTTAAGTAAAATTACAATGGTATTACATTTAAAAACCAATATCGTAATCGTTCTACATTAATTTGTGTACAATTGAAAGTCCCATCGGCATGACAAGCATTCGAATGTTTTTTTAAACTTTCCATGGCTGAGGATGTTCCATCAAACTTGCAGACATCAACAACAGTTGTCGTAGAAATTCCATATTCTTCACATTTCTTTCGTAAAAATTCATATTTCTGATTACCGCGAACGTAAATACAATCGACATTAGACATTGTACTTTTCAAAATCTCGTCCAATTTTGAATAATCAACATCGCCAGAAGAATGCTTGATTCCATGGATATGGTGTTCCAAAAAGTTTTTTATCTTGATTGTTTAGCAAATGAAAGGGTTGTGGCGGCTTAAATATGTAGTGTCTATGTTTATATCCGATTTCGATGGACAATTCCTTAGGATGGAATGTACCCTCGATAATGAAGCCTTGAATGACAATGAATGCTATTCTCATCGTGGTTTATTTGTAACTGTCTCGCTGTGTATTTCAACACTGGTATTATATGATCGTTTTGATAATTTCCGTTAGGATGTAATACTCCAATAAACAGTCATGTATAATTATACAATATGCTCTAGTATTTGCAAGAAATCCTACACCTACTTCAATTTCCACTTTTATATCAACTGTTGATGCCCTCATACCCTCCTCCTGTTTGGAACAGTCTATGACAAAGAGAGCACGATCTTCGAATGCTCCATAGTCCAATGTTGGATGTACTATGCTGGGATTGGTATAGCTTCTATAGAATGAGGCGTAATTATGATAGGCAAGAGTATAGTCGTTTTTTACGAAATCCATCTTTAATCGTTCGGTGGGCCAAAAATTTCCGTTCAAAGCCAATCTTACATTGTTGGTGTTCAAGTTATCGAATTGCGAAGGATCGTTTGTCTTCTTGTTGCGTCTATCTATTTGAAAGCATACGATAACATATCGAGGTCTCTCGACAGACGAGCTCGTTTTAACTGACCAAATCTCATTTTTAGCGTCTTTCGTTAACGTAGGCAATACACAAAGTTCCCATTTTCTGAACGGAATGAATATTGGTCGATTACTTTTTATTTGCTCCATCATACGTAATTTTATTTCATCGTTAGGATAGACGTGTTTAACTTTCAATGCCATGCTATCTATAACAAACTTTATTGTAGTGTTAGATGTCGTAGTACCTGTTGTTACTTCATTTACTATTACAGCATCGTTATCATGACGAGCACGTATGAATCGAAAAGTTTGTTTTCCATATGTGATTTTAGTATAGTCATTGAATACATTGAAAATGTATTTTAGAGGAATCAACAAACTAAACGATTTATCAACATCATTCAATAGCGGTTCATTGGGATAATTCCAGCCAGCTAAAGCCATTTCTTTCGATTGTGGATTATAACACAACAAACTTCTTGCGTTACTCACTATACCGGGATCTCGTACTATTTCTATTTCCTTTCCACTTTGAATGTAGGAACAAGAATCGAAGAGGAATGCACCGCAATTTGGCGTTTGATTAACATGTCCTCCTCCGCCACTAACTTCTAATTTTCCCTTAATTTCAAGTTGAGTTTCGTACATGAGAAAAAATGCGTCAGTTTGTTGGATGTCAAATTCCACAGAATCGCTGTTATTGAATTATTTCACATAAAGAGCATAGGTGTGAAAATCTTCTTTTCTTATCGACTCTTCATATTGTGGATCTCGGTAAAGGTCAAATATCGAAGATATTTTCGTTGATGGTGGTGTCCTATCAGAACGCACGTACTTTCTTTTTAGTGTCATTCTTCTTCAACTTTAATCCGATTGCTTTGAGAAACGCCCGATTTGCTGGAGTTAGATGAAGCTTCGTTATTTTGAACGGTCTGCAAGAGTCTAATTTTGTTGTAGATGATGAGGGACTTTTATAATAGTCGTTGTTGATAAGTAGACCCATTAACGTTCCAATAGATGTAAAAGTAACGTGCTTTTGTCTCCTCGAAAATTTACTGGTTCGAGATCTTGATTCAACACTCTTACGGTAATGTTGGTGATTTCGTTTGTGCTGCTCACAGCTAAGTGAATCGGATTGTTCGGTCGTTCGTTGATTGCATAACCAGGGTCCACTGTAATTGGGAAACTGAATATTGTATGAGCAGACTTATCTCCGTCAAACAATCCTTCAGCAATATTGCAATCGAATAGTAAAGTTGATATTTTACAAATGTTAACAGGTAGATCGGAACGGTGGACTTTACCAGGATCTAGTATCTTTGGAGAAAATCCTAGTATTTTACTCAAACTATCAGAGTATTCAAAATCGATGGCGTGCTGTCGACTGTAAATTTCACACTGAAGAGTGTTGTTGTTGGGCTTCAAAGATATATCGGCCACAGTTGTATCCGTCTTTAATTTGAATTGATTGATGAGATAAGCTTCAATATCTGTGATTTCGTAACATCCTGGCGGGAAGTTAATGGTGATGAGTCCTTTCTTACGATCATTTTTATTGTAGAAATAAAATTTCTCACCATCGATATTCGGTATAGAATGATACGAATGAAACCCCAACACACCAATAAAGTATTCTTTTTCAGGTTTCAATATTATTGGTGTGGGAGGAGTGAAGGAGAATTCATTCGATGTGGACGTTAATTTCAACAGTTGAGACATGACTGTGAACAATTTTATTTTTTCAAATAATAATTACATGCAAGACAGTTGCGTTGTGAGCTAACCGGACCATCGACATGAGTACGTTGATCAGGTCGATTGTAATGCACAAAACAAGGCAAGCAAATTTGCAAGTTGAAATTCGATTGATATTCTTTTGGTAATTTATGCCAATTGTCTAATAAATCCCAAGGTTTAACTCGCTCTACCAAATACTTTAGAGGAATAGTTTCCAATTCGGCACTTGTAAAAGACCACAACAATTGTGTTTCGCCAACCAACCATGCTTCAGACATTATACAGGAATTGCAAACACAAATGTCCACAGTTGATCTGATTGTAATTTTGGTATTGCTCGTAATTGTAAAATATTTCACTGCCAGCAAGATAAGTGACAAGTTCTCTCGAAAGCTTCAGATTCATTTATCTTCCTATATGCTACCCAATGCGTGCCTGAGTTTTTAGACACATCCAAATTTAGTATTGCTGATTCACATCGTCGAGGTCCGTTTTTCGGTAGAGAATCGCGCATGTACACATCTCGAAAATATTTTATTTTCAATAATTTGGCAAACTTGATTAATTCATAGTCGAATAATGCTCTATTGGGTAGCTTCAATGGTAGTTTTTTTTTCAAGAATAATCCATATCCACCTTTAGCGTTCTTTCGCAAATACAATCCTTCACCTATAGGCTCCATAGCTTTATTATGACGATGATCTTCTTCCAATTTCTTTTGAGCATTTTTTGCATCGATCACAGTTTTCGCAATTCCCGCAGCACCGCCTGATAATGCTCCCAAAGCTGAAAGTCCAGCGAAAAGAGGTATTAGAGGTAAAAATCCTCCAGATTTAGCTACAGGTATTATTCTAGGTATTGGAACATGTTTTCGGCCTCCGAATTTTTGAATAAGAGATTTTGCTGCTCGCAATGCAAACATCGCTGTATTTGACAGCGAAGATCCCTTTTTCATGGTTTTCTTCACCTTCATAACCACATCACGATGAAAAGATCGACGCTTCTTCATACCCATTTCCAACTTGCGTTTAACCTTCATTCCGTTGGTTACGAACCAGGCGGCTGCCTTTTCACCTAATTTAGCGTCTTTTGACTTTACTCGCTCCCAAGCGGCGTTTTCTAGTACCAAATCAGCTTTATGACGATCTGTGAGTGACTTGTTAGATGCGTATGCGATATTGTGATTTTTGCAAGCTGCGTCGAGAGCGTTGACACCTGTATCTCCTCGTAGTAGCCGTTTTTTCAGACGCGTTCCAGCTATATAAATGGAGGATTTATTATTGTGAAAAAATAAAAATAGTAAAACTTACGTCCACAGTATTGGTAGCCAGGAAAATGAAGCTCAAAAGGTAAATTGTTTATGAGTGAATTTAGCACACCTTCACCTTCGTGAATCAACATGAAGACTGACTATTTGCTCACGATGGAACCTATAATTATAGCTGCACTGTTTAAAAAAGTATCATAAGATGGAGATTGTTAAACAAGAGCAGTCATTACCGATTGAAAATTTCGATAGCGTTTTGGAAGATAGACGTAGTCGAAAACATGGACTTTTATTACCTGATTCGTTTCGTGCTATTATTTGTGGCCCCAGCGGACGTGGGAAAACAAATATTGTGCTATCATTGCTGTTCAATCCAAATGGTGTAGAATTTGAAAATGTCTACGTTTATTCTAAATCTCTATATCAACCAAAATACTAACTGCTCGAAGAAGTATTGACTGTTGTAAAAGGTGTGGGATATTATCCGTTCAAAGAAAACGATGAAATTGTAAGTCCTACACAATCCAAACCGAATTCGATTTTCATTTTTGACGATGCGTCATGCGACAAACAACAAACAATTCAAGAATATTTTTCCATGTGTAGACACAGAAGTGTTGATGTCTTCTACCTATGTCAGACTTATTCGAAAATACCAAAGCAGCTAATACGTGATAACTGCAATATGATTGTAATGTTTAAACAGGATGAAATTAACCTTGAACATGCCTTCAACGAACACGTTTCTCCCGACATGTCATTTGAAGAATTCACGAAAATGTGCTCTGAATGCTGGAATGATAAATATGGCGCTTTGGTTATTGTTAAAGACTTTGATTTACAAGATGGTAGATATTGTAAAGGATTCGATATGTATATAAAAATATAATAATTATTTAACCATTCATTTTTCATTATGATGTCATCTGATGCAGACGCTGTACGAAAACGAAAAATTGCAGATCTGAAACGAATTATTAGAAAAAAGTATTTATCTTTTAAACTGAACAAAACTGAGCATGATGAGACACTAAATAGAATTTTCAAACCTACATCTAATCCACTCAAAGATATCGTAAATATTATGAATACATCTAAGGCAAACAAGCAGATTACAGCTACCCTACCTCCTCCACCACCACCACCACAGCCCACATCATCTAAAAAGAAAAAAGAACATGTTCCCAATTTTATCAGTGATGAAGAATTATACAGTTATGATCCGAAAAATGAATCAGTATTTACGGATGATGATGATGATGGTGAACCTCAAGTGAATACTAGTGAACATTTCTCACCACGAACAGTCCACGAGTACATCGAACAATATCCTACAATGGGTCGACAATGTGTCATCGATTTCTTTAACGAAGACTCACAAATCGATGATTTGTACGGTCCAAAGTATAATGATGATAACGATCAGTGGACTCTGGGGAATAAACGCATAAACATTGACGCAAAAAACGGAGATATATTGGTAGAAGGAGATAAAGGATGGGATAGAATACCTGCTACTCCAGGTCTTTACCAATTACTTTTCTACCAACATCCCAAATATACCGAAGATGATTTACCTACATACAAAATATTATTGGAACGAACGGGGGTTCATTTAAAAAAAGATAGAACACTAAAAGGTTCTCAGGGGTGGAAGTATATTAATATTATTAAAAAGCAATTTATTATAAGACGAAACACTACCACTAACATCGTAGGTAAAGGATTACCTGATCACATCATGACCTATAATGATAAAGATATAGAGTACGTTTACTGGGACGATGTAAACGAGATTGTTGAAAGACTTAGAGAGTTAATAGCTTCTAAGGATGCAGGTAACACTTCCAATGATAATGAGATTGTTGCCATTATACATGAACTTCGTGAAGCATCGATTGATTTATGTTCATTTTCAAAATGAGTCTCGACAAGTTTGGTCGACATTCTGACGCATATAAAAAGAAGTATGATACAAATCTCGAAGCACGATTTAAAAAATCGAAATAGCTCAATTGTCGTTGAACACAAGTATTCAGCAAATAAATGATAAAATAAAATCCTTGATAAATAATGGATCAACTCAAAAGTATGTAGATAATGCAATAGAATCAAATAGAAAATTTATAGTAAACATACTTGACAAAAAAATGAAAGATACATTGGATGAAATACATAGAAACTATGATTCAAGGATTGCTACTCTCAATACATACATTCCGATAAAAAAATATGTCGATAATCTCGTTTCATCGACAAATATCAGCAGACAGATACACCAATTCGCAGAAAAGTATCACACAAAGTGTCTAATCAGCTCTAGGGGCAAGAAGAAATTCAACAAGAACTTTTACGTTTTGGATACGGAAGGTACGGCTTTTGTATTCCCTTTTGATTGTAAAATTGAAAATTGTAAACATTATGCTTCTGATGGCAGCGTTTTATTGAAGAATAATATGGAATATCAGTATCAACAGTTAAACGGCCTTAGCATAAAGAAGAACGATAAAATAGAATTCAAATTGGGTAGTAGAGATTATTTTTGTATGGATCTTCTCGTACAGTGTAATTTAGAAGAAGAACAATAATTGACCTTTAGAATATATATATATATATATATATATATATATATATATATATATATATATATAACAAAATAACCTTCTTTGTTCACTATACATCATGTCTGCAGACAGGATTCAACTTGTTAAAGAATTGCATAAACCGATTCGACGAAATTATCCACGTCGACGAACAATAATCAAAGGTCTTGATGACTTATGGCAAATGGATTTAGCCGAAATGAGACCTTATGCAAAGCATAATAAAGGATTTGAAATGATTTTGGTGGTTATCGATTGTTTCTCGAAATTCATGTGGACTCGTCCACTCAAGACAAAAACAGCCGAAGAAATAACACGAGCATTTTCGAGTATTATCAGGAGTCGAACGCGAAAAAATCTACAATCAGATCAGGGAACGGAATTTTACAATAGTAAATTCAAATCTCTAATGAAAAAACATAATATCAATCATTATAGTACATTTAGTACGAAGAAAGCTGCAATTGCAGAAAGAGTTATTAGAACGCTCAAAACGAAACTCTATAAACATTTCAGCTTTATTGGGAAATACCAATGGATCGATATTTTACCTCAAATCACAAATGAATACAACGACACAAAACATAGTAAAACTGGATACAAACCATAAGAGGTGAATCGAAGTAACGAAAATTTGATTTTAAATAAGAAATTCAGTTATTTGGAATTCGCCGGACCCAGAAAATTAAATGTGGGAGATATTATGCGAATAAGTAAAGCGAAACATGCTTTTGAAAAAGGTTACACTCCCTATTTTACAACTGAACTATTCAAAATTACGAAAGTCAAAATAACGAATCCTTTAACGTATTTGATTGAAGATATGACTGGATCGCCTATTAGAGGTTGTTTCTATGAAGAAGAATTACAAAAAACCAAAAATCCCCACATTTATCTCGTTGAAAAGGCGTTGAAGAGGAGAAGTAACAAAATGTACGTTAAATGGTTAGGATTAGATGAAAAACATAACAGTTGGATTAACACTGATGACGTAGTAGTATAGATCGCCAGCAACCAATCAACTTTAATTGAGTGGAGGACAGAGATAAACATATAAATTGATCGACATTAGTTTAGAAGTCATCATAATGAGTAGTCACGATTCTGGGTATTATAGTGTTACAATGTCATGTAGTGATAATAGTAGTTATGATGAAGAACCAAATTATGATCGTGATTTAGATCAAATTGTACTTAATTATGAAATTGCAATAAGAAAAGAAAGACATTATTTATTGCATACAGTTTTCAATGTTGTTCGTCGATTTGAAGTTGGATGTTGCCTGAGTCCTGTCAGAACTTTTGCACCTGCCATCATTTTATCATCGTTTATCGCGGAACCTTCAAAAATGTCATTCAATACTTTAGAATGGGATGAGATCATAGAAGTGCTGCCTAAAAGTAACGAGTTATTCTTCAATTCTCCAGATGATGATGTTGTAGATTCTAATCCCACCATGTTGTACCAAGATTTTTGTCAAATAACTAAAGTTATTTATGTTAATCAAAAATTTGTGAAAATTCAGAAAGATGATGTAACAGTTTTCCTCGATGAAGAAGAAGTTGTAGAAATTCTACGTGTTCATGAGAATTTGCTTCAACATCACATTTCAATTTTAAATAAAGTGAACTTTTGCGATTTGTATTATAATATCATTAATTTATTAAAGACATTTATATCGAATCCAATATGTGGCTTTTCCAATTGTTTAGATTTAATGTATGCTGTTTGTGATATTTATTCTTATGACAACAGCAGTTTAATAGGAAGAGCACTTAGAGAATATCTGTACTATTACAAAGTCCATGTAATCAATGATTTAACATTATAAAATTATGAAAATATTCTTTGTTTCATTTCACCTCTAACACAAGTAATGCTGATGATGAAAACTTTTATGTTGATTTGGAATCAGTATTGAACATCGAAAGTGAAGGATGTTTCTTTTACCATTAATAATAATTCTACCTTTAGTGACATCTGAGAAAATTGATGTAAATTATCGAAAGATTTGGATATGTTAACAAGTCGGAACATGATATCACAAATATGCCATCGATTTCAAAAGATTTCCAAGAGAAATTAAATTTTCCTGTAGATGGCACTCTAAATCCTGCAACTATTCAACTATTAGAGCGACTTCGATGTAGTGTTAATGAAAACGATCATGATGGTGAACATTCGTATCGCGTTAGAACAAAATGGGAAAAAGACTAACCTAAATCGGTATTTTCCTCAAGCATCACCGTCATATGTTGCTGAAAAGGCATATTTGGCAACAAAATTCCAAATTTACAATTTAAACACCAGTCTAAAGGAACAGCACTTCTTACTCATGTACTACTTATGAAACTTCAAATCGACGTCATAACGTTAAAAATTCTTGAAAACCTGTGGGGAAGGAGCTAGGATATAAAATCAAGTTTCAAGGTTATATGAATATTGTTTTATTAATTGTATTTATATACATATTACATCAAATGAAAAAAACAGTACATATTACATTAAAGGCAAAATTCCAATTATGCATTTGACAGTACATATTAAATATAGTTATACAGATAAAAGATACAGTGAACTCAGTAGGGTAAATCTGCTGCAGCCTCTAGACACTCAAAATATTCTCGTAATATGAAAACAACTGTCTCAAAATCATTTTGATACCAATAGTGTTCAGAAATATAAAATCCTGTTAAATTTGCTGAAGTGCTCACACTGATTTCTTCGTGAAATGTGTAATTTATATTAGGCACAAGTTTAAAATATTTCTGAAAACACTCTTCGCAAACTTTTAGACCCAGAGGAGAAATGTGGTAATATTTACTAATTAGGCAGTAGAGATCGTGTACAGTAAACACATCTAAATAAGTGAAATTTGATAAGGTATCTCGAAGCTCTGGTGAAATTTTTGTTTCATATTCAGAATCAAGCAATATACCATCACAGTGATCAGATTTATCACTTTCTTCTTTTATCTGCAACCATTTATAGGTACGAAATTCTCGAGAAATTCTTATTTTCAAAAACTGAGGAATTTGAGCTTGTACAAGAAAACTTGAAATTCTAGTAATACGATTACAAATTATCTTAATACATAGATCTTCCAAACTCTTCATCTGAAAATAAATTCCAATCAATTTATCGTAACTCCATAATACTATAATGTCCCCACGGAAGAGTGTCATGTGAACCAGGTATCATATATCTTTCATCATCTGATGGGTTTAAAGCAATTTTTGTCTGTTCAATGGTGTATACATCATGTAACTTTGATAGTACACAACGTTGAGTTGCATGCATGAAACACTCTTCTTGAGGATTTTCTATAAATTTCTGCAAACAGAGAATATAATCATCAAAAGTTATTTTTTTCTTTACCACATTAGACTTAATACCTTTAGCTTTTTTTCATCGTTTTCCTCACCTAACACTCTGAAGGCATACTGTTTAGAACGTAAACCTACGAAATGTGTCATAATTTTTGAGTAATTTCCATCCTTCATAATTCCGGGTACTTTCTTATTAGCTAGAGGAATATCCCACACATTATTCACAGGATAATCACTAGTATCAAAACGGTGAATATCCGCCTTTATTACTTCTTCATATATGTTATTACATTGAATTTCGTATACTAAACTATCAGTATCGGTATAAAGTAATTTACATTGTTCAGGTGAAAATTTGGTCAGCATATAATCATAATGAAATTCATAAACTCATATTTTTGAAATATCTAAAATTGCTAATCCTATATAAAGAGGTTTGTCAAATACAATTTTAGTTTTCTTAAGCTCTATAGCCAATAAAGGATTCTCAACATCATCGTTAAATATAACACGACTATGAAATGTGGGACTTGCAATTAAATTTCTAGCTCCTCGTTTGCCATAACACGTTCGAACTAATTTCACTAACCGATGTTTACGCAAATTTTGCATCGTTTTCCCGAATACTGCATTATTCATAAGATTATACAAATTTTTTTCAAAATTATTTTTTGTGTGGGATCTCATCAAAGTATTTAATTCTATATAAGGCTTCAACCAACAACTTTGCTGAAATTTTGATACACTATGAACTTTCTTAAGCAATTATCCATGAGCTATAGCTTGCTTTAAATTTTTGTAATGTATAATATAATTTTTTTTATTATATAGAGTAGTCATTAATTTCTTTTGTTTAGAATTTGGTGGTGAAATATGTTCTGCACAGAATGGCAGATCTTTGTGTAGAACGTGTTTATTTTTTGGATACTCTAAATCAACCTCGAGCAGGTACCCTTCAGGGGAATCATCTGGAATTTGAGTAATATCAATATTATGATCTACCCATTTAAATCCTCCGTAGGGAAGCTCCTGACTCATAGCCCAACCATAAAGATTATTTATATCTGTATATAAAAGATACTTCACAGGTTTGTTTTCATTATACGTAGGCATATACTTGTTGTTAGCTCCACCGTATCGATTACAACACTGAGATATTCCACCCCTTATACCTCTTTCAAAAAATAGCAGCATGTCAATATCTTGCACTGTCTCTAATTTACAATGAGTATACTTGAGCATACAATCCCAAGTGTAACCAGGAACTGTATAATAATGACCAGGATCCAAACCATATGTTTGTAACGAAGTTACATTTTCAAAGAGCGGGCAAAAGCAGTCTTCCGTATAATATAAAATAAAGCGTTCGAACACCGTATTTCTCCGTCCGTATCGATACAAAGTAATATAAACATCGGTACAATATAACATAATATGATTTATCAAACCTGCACCGACAGTCGGCGACACTTACGACTTCGCGCCGTTTCCCCAACAAGCCATACCGTAAAGCAGAACGATTCTCAGAGTCGTCAGTCTATCCGTAGACTCAGATCCTTACCCGCATACGCAGGTGAGAATTAAAACTAAGAGACTTCATTGTGCTCATAAAACCGTTCTCTTTCAGAAAACCGATTCCGCTAGAGCAACCGTACCGTTTACCGAGGTGAGTGATATTCCAATTTATACCTTAGGGTATATGGTTCTCGCCGTACAATCCGACCAGGGGAAGTAAAGGGGAACCGTATCCGCTGCTAGAACGTTGAGTTCTCACATCCTAGTAGCGGCCGTGTTTGGGCCTTAAGCCATCCGATCGAGGAGTACCGTGTCCGCCACTAGAAAGTTGATTTCTCACATACTAGTGGTGGCCGCCGCAACTCCGAGATTTCGATACCGCGGAAACCGAGAACCATATCCCCCGAAAGTAGAGCTTTGATTAACCTAGAGGGTCGCTTGCAATCCGTAGTAGTTCTGCACACTTCCGCTAACCGTCCACCGCATCACCCGGCTTCCGCTAACCGTCCACCGCACCACCCGGCTTCCGCTAACCGTCCACCGCAACCCCGCCCATTTTTTTTGCTTGCATAGCTTTGTTTTATTTACCGTAGTAGAGACCGTTTTGAACCTGTAGGATAGTAGTTAGTACTAGTGCTTTTGCCCCGCCTACCCGAATTAGAGGACATTTAGTTTAGTTTTCCGTTTAATAAAGACTCTTTGTAGATACGTAACTTTTGGTTTCTCTTCTCTCCAACTCCAACTACCAGTAAACCTCCGTAAATAGGTAAGAACGTTAAGCAGCTAATACCCAGGTTACGAACCCGGGGAGGCAAGTAAAATCTGCTCGACCGGCCACAACACTTTCGTCACCACCATAAAATGACCCCTGGAGTATTTTAATTCTTCACTGACGCTGCCCGGTGCGAGTGGAGCATACCACTTTAATAAACTGGCGCCCGAGGCAACCCGTCACCTGTAGTTAAGGCGCCAACCCGTCAAGTAACGACGCAAGAGCGTTACAAATTTGGCGCCCGAGCAGGGACCGTTTTTATGGTGTACCGTATCCGCTAATTACCAGAAGTCGTAGAAAAACGGTTTTGGAGTTGGTGGAAGTAATCCAAACGTTACAGAGAGGTAAAAACCGTTGCAAACGTTTTAGTAGACCGTCTTATATCCGAATCCGTCGAAATCCGCCGACCTGTCATTTTTGACAGGTTAGCCGTTTTTTCGCGGAAAAGACCATTTTTATAGTGTACCGAGGCCGCTGATCACCGTAACTTGAGTAAAACCCGTTTTGAGGTAGTGAAATTGATCCCGTCACTTTAGAGGTCCGAATCACACCGCAAATACTTCAGGGCACCGTATTATACCCAAATCCGTCTAAATCCGCTGACCTGTCATTTTGACAGATTGCCAGCTTCGGCTTAACCGAGGACCGACCCCCTGCAAGACCCCTCGTTTAATAGGTTATCGAGTACGTAGAACCGATTGGCATCGTCCGTTTATTGCTTAGAGTCACCCGTCTAGAGATACGAGCAATTGGTAAGGGAAAAGTAGGTTTCTGACCGTTGAGCAAGGAAGCTATACCGATTCCGATTATCAGTAAAATGGCTACTAAGAATTCAGTACCCGCAAACACTCCGGACGAAGCTACCGCCGCCCAGAACCCGCTTCCGAGAGAAGAACCGACTGATACCCGTGTTGGATGGGTATACCTCCTAAGAAAGGAGGAACTAGACGTGGAACTAGCCAAATTTAGGCTAGAAGTCACCGGAACCGTAGATGATAAGAGACGCCGCCCCCCCCCGCCCCATCCGTGAAGGCCGCGCTTCCCCCGCACCGACCGCCGCAACGCCGTTTGTATTTCCCGCCACATCCGGAGCAACCACCGCCACCGCCGCACTACCGACCGTCACCGTAACAAGGGCAGAAGCATACGGAGCAACCACAGTTACCGCCGCATTACCGACCGTCACCGTTACCAGTGCAGAAGAACCCGCAACGACAAACGTGTTCAATGGTACACTGGCAGGAATCCAGCCCACACCAGGGCCAATCTCAGGACCAATGATGCCGTCGTTAAGAACCAAGGATTGGAGGATAAGCTTCAATGGATCAGGTGACCCCGCTGCTTTCCTCGAGAGGCTTGAGGAGATTTGTGAGTCACAAGCCATCTCTCTCGACCGGCTACTGCAAGCTATGCCTGAGCTCTTACATGGAATGCCAGCACTATGGTTCCGGAACAACCGCAAATACTGGTCTAACTGGCAAGAGTTCTGCACCGCCTTCCGAGATTTTTTCTTTCCGGTCAATTATCTCGTCGATTTAGAGGTAGCCATCAGTAGAAGAACTCACCGGCTTCAAGAGAGTACCGCCACATATATCACAGATATGCAAACACTCATCCGTCGCCATGGAAGTATCACCCCGGAACAGGAATTGAATTGGCTGTACCGGAATCTCCACCCAGAGTTTCGCCGTCAGATTCGTAGAACGGACTTCTCAAATCCGCGGGAATTTGCCAAAGCCGCCCGGGATTACGAACTGCTACGCTCCGAGATTGAACAGGCTCGTGGACGAACCGATCGATCCAATTCGTATCCAGTTCGGCAGCCAACGGAGAATACGCGTAAGCTGGACTATGCAGCCGCTTCTGCCGCCACACCCTGTCGCTCTCAGCCGCGCCCGGCTGCAGCGACCGCATCAGCGACCGTTAGGGCAACCCCTCAAGGAACTGCGTCCCCAACTCGGCTCACTGAACGCCGTTTTGACTCAAAGGACCACAACAGCACTCAACAAGCAACCAACCGGCAGAAACCAAGAATGTTGGCGATGTGGCCAGACCGGACGTTTTCGCAGTCAATGTCGAGGAACTCCCAGGATCTTCTGCTCCAGATGTAAGAGGGACGGAGTTATGTCCCGAGACTGTCCGTGTCCACGGCCGGAAAACTGCTAAGGCGCTGCGACCACCCGAGGCTTGCGCAGCAAAGCCTTCAAAACGCCTCAATTCCCCCCACATCAGCTGACCTAGGAAATCACCCACCTAGGACACAGGCTGGCACCAACTCGTCGAGAGTCACGACGATTCACCGTCCCGTCCCAAAGGAGACTCGGCCCGTACCGTGCCTTCCTATTGGGATCACCACGACAAGACCGCCGCTAACTCTCACCAAAGATGAAGAAGATTGTCTACAGAGATTTCTGCAGGAGGAACTACCGTCATTTGAGGATATTCGAGGGGTAACACCGTTGATCGAACACAGGATCCGTCTCACCAATCCTGATCCAATCAAACAACGTTATCGCCCTCAGAATCCCCGAATGCAGGAAATAATCAATGAAGAGGTGGACAAGATGCTAGAGGCAGGGATTATAGAGCCGTCAGCGAGTCCGTGGAGCTCTCCCGTCGTCATCGTCCGTAAAAAGGATGGCAAGCCCCGGTTCTGTATAGACTTTCAGAAAATCCACTCTGTCTCCATGAAAGATGCTTACCCGCTACCCTTCATCAACGCCGTCCTAGACAAACTCCGAAGAGCCAAGTTCATATCCAGCATCGACCTCCGCCAAGGCTACTGGCAGGTAGCTCTGACAGAGGACAGCAAACCGATTACCGCCTTCACTGTCCCGGGAAGAGGATTGTACCAGTTCCGAGTAATGCCTTTCGGACTGCACGCCGCTCCCGCCACATTCCAACGTCTCATGGACAGAATAATAGGACTCGATATGGATCCATATTGCTTCGCATACCTGGACGACATCATAGTGCTCGGAGGAACTTTTGAGGAGCATCTCGCTAATTTACGAGAAGTTTTCCGCCGCCTTCGAGCCGCGAACTTGCGAATCAACCCCGAGAAGTGCCACTTTGGGAGAAAATCTCTCAGATACCTGGGCCACTTAGTCACATCGGAAGGGATCCGCACGGACCCTGAAAAAGTAGCCCCCATCGCCGAGATGGCCGCACCTACGAATGTCAGAGGGCTTCGACGCTTTCTGGGAACAGCCTCGTGGTACAGGAGATTTGTACCGTCTTTCCTCGAAGTAGCAGCACCGCTGCACCGACTACTGAAGAAACACCACCTATGGAATTGGGGGTCCGAGCAAGAAGACGCTTTCCGGAAACTCAAAACTTGCTTAACAGAAGCTCCAGTTCTGGCCTGTCCCGACTTCGACAAACCCTTCGTTTTACAAACCGACGCTTCCGATCACGGTCTCGGAGTCGTTATTATCCAGGCATCGGACGAGGGAGAACAAGTAATTGCCTACGCCAGCCGATCGTTAACTTCCACTGAAAACGCCTACTCCGTTACCGAAAAGGAATGTTTAGCCATAGTCTGGGGAATCGAAAAACTGCGCCCCTACTTGGAAGGTTACCACTTCACCGTGATAACGGACCACCAGTCGCTCCGTTGGCTTCATTCGATCAAAAGCCCAGCCGGACGCCTTGCCCGATGGAGTATGTTCCTCCAACAGTACGACTTCGACATCAAGTATCGCCAAGGAGGGTTAAACAAGGTGGCCGACACTCTATCCCGAGAACCCCTAGATAATACCGAGGAAGGCGCTGAAGATATAGCAACCGTAGACACAGTGAGCGGATGCCCCTGGTATGATCGAAAGAAAGAAGAAGTACGACGAAACCCTGAAGCATTTCCTGACTATTGTATCCGAGAAGACCGTCTGTATCGACATTTTTGGGATTCGAACGATTTCACTGAACCAGAACTAAGCGACCCCTGGAAACTATGTGTTCCCAAACCGACCCGGCTCAGCATACTACAAGAGATGCACGACGCGCCCACCGCCGGACACATGGGAATCGCCAAGACTATCGCCCGGATTGCAACTCGCTACTATTGGCCTGGAATGTTCCGCGACACCGCTAAATATGTACGCAGCTGTGACTTGTGCCAACGGTATAAGTCCTCCCAAATGAAGCCCGCAGGAAAGATGCAACCGTCGCCCAATCGTCAACCCTGGGAATGCATCAGCGCCGACCTGGTGGGTCCCTTACCACGATCTACGCGGGGACACTCCTTTCTCATCGTATTCCAGGATCGCTTTACGAAATGGGTACAATGCCGTCCGGTCCGCAAAGCAACCGCTAAGGCCGTCGCACAAGCTTTGTATGAGGATATAATAACCCGCTTTGGTTGTCCCAAGGTAATCCTCACCGACAATGGAACTCAGTTTACCGGCCGGTTGTTCGAAGAATCACTAAAAGAGTTCGGTATTCAACACCGTTTGACTCCGCCATATACCCCACAAGCTAACCCCGTGGAGAGAGCCAACAAGACGTTGAAAACCATGATAGCGCAGTTCTGTGAAGAAGATCACCGGAAGTGGGACCTGCACTTAGCCGAGCTTTCGTTCGCTATAAACACCGCACGTCAAGAATCCACCGGATATTCCCCCGCGTTCTTGAACTTTGGAAGAGAATTAGAAATTCCCAAGGCTATATACCGCCCAATCTCCCCCGTTGAAGAGGGGAACGTAAATACCAGTCAAGAGGATGCCACTCAGCACACCGACAGATTGTCCCGTCTAAAGGATACATTCGAAATGGTACGGGTAAATCTGGCCAGGGCATTCACCGTTCAGAGTCATCATTACAGCCTCCGGCGCCGGGATTGACGTTGCCATGTAGGCGATCAAGTCATGAAACGCGAGCACCACCTGTCATCAGCGGACCGAGGATTCGCCGCGAAACTTGCTCCCAAATATTCCGGCCCCTATACCATTACCCATGTCCTCTCGCCGGTAGTATACAACCTCAAAAGCAGAACAGGCAAACGACTCCATCGGATTCATGTCAAAGATCTACGACCGGCACATACTTCCGATAAACACTAGGAATCTCGGAGCCATAGAAGGAGAGTGCTAGGATAGATCCGACTCCCGAAACCAAGTCAGCCGTAGACAACGTCGTCACTGACCTTCTGGAGGCCATGGAGGAAAGCCAAGACACACCTAGTCGCCGTGAGGCCGCCAACCCCGGAGTTTCAGTGTCCAATGCACCTTCCAGCGCTGCCATGCGCCGAGCCCCGCCTGCGGATGTCAGCATCTCTTCAAGACGCGTCTTCACTAGAAGTCGGGAGCCCCACTCCGGTCCGACATCAACCGAAGAACCGAGAAGTTGAACTTTATTTTTCTTTTGAGTTTCATCTTTTCATTTTCGAAAGTTTGTGATAGGTGTACCTACCCCCAATAAAAGGGTTCGGCCGCAAAAGGGGTAGGCGCCTAGTCGTTTTTTTTTGTTTTGGGATCTTTTCCGCAATCGATAGTTCAGGGGAAGTTTTTTTTGAAAAAAAATATATATGCATACATTTTTTTTTCCCGAAGTGGGAAGGGTGCGTAACGAAGTTACATTTTCAAAGAGCGGGCAAAAGCACAGTCTTCCGTATAATATAAAATAAAGCGTTCGAACACCGTATTTCTCCGTCCGTATCGATCAAACCTGCACCGACAGTCGGCGACACTTACGACTTCGCGCCGTATCCCCAACAAGCCATACCGTAAAGCAGAACGATTCTCAGAGTCGTCAGTCTATCCGTAGACTCAGATCCTTACCCGCATACGCAGGTGAGAATTAAAACTAAGAGACTTCATTGTGCTCATAAAACCGTTCTCTTTCAGAAAACCGATTCAGCTAGAGGAACCGTACCGTTTACCGAGGTAAGTGATATTCCAATTTATACCTTAGGGTATATGGTTCTCGCCGTACAATTCGACCAGGGGAAGTAAAGGGGAACCGTATCCGCTGCTAGAACGTTGAGTTCTCACATCCTAGTAGCGGCCGTGTTTGGGCCTTAAGCCATCCGATCGAGGAGTACCGTGTCCGCCACTAGAAAGTTGAGTTCTCACATACTAGTGGTGGCCGCCGCAACTCCGAGATTTCGATACCGCGGAAACCGAGAACCATATCCCCCGAAAGTAGAGCTTTGATTAACCTAGAGGGTCGCTTGCAATCCGTAGTAGTTCTGCACACTTTCGCTAACCGTCCACCTTATCACCCGGCTTCCGCTAACCGTCCACCGCACCACCCGGCTTCCGCTAACCGTCCACCGCAACCCCGCCCATTTTTTTTGCTTGCATAGCTTTGTTTTATTCACCGTAGTAGAGACCGTTTTGAACCTGTAGGATAGTAGTTAGTACTAGTGCTTTTGCCCCGCCTACCCGAATTAGAGGACATTTAGTTTCGTTTTCCGTTTAATAAAGACTCTTTGTAGATACGTAACTTTTGGTTTCTCTTCTCTCCAACTCCAACTACCAGTAAACCTCCGTAAATAGGTAAGAACGTTAAGCAGCCAATACTCAGGTTACGAACCCGGGGAGGCAAGTAAAATCTTCCCGACCGGCCGCAACACTTTCGTCACCACCATAAAGTGACCCCTGGAGTATTTTAATTCTTCACTGACGCTGCCCGGTGCGAGTGGAGCATACCACTTTAATAAACTGGCGCCCGAGGCAACCCGTCACCTGTAGTTAAGGCGCCAACCCGTCAAGTAACGACGCAAGAGCGTTACATGTTTTCCAGCAAGTATCACGAAATGTTTCAAAAACAGACGCTAGAAGTAAAATATCTGTTTTCATATACAAGTCACTGTAATCAGCAAGGGTTTTCATACTAAATGCTAACCAAACTAATTTTGCATGCCTATAGTCAATATATTTTATATGTTCATCGTTAAGTTTGTTGTAAAAATATTCTTTACTAGGTAATGCAGTTTCATCTAATCGCTTTATATCATGTAAATAATCATAAAAGAAAACACCTTTTCTAGTGATTAAACTAAATTGTTCAGTATTTAGATTAGAAAATTATTTTCTTAGTGGAATGAAATTTTGTGGTTCTAATGTTGATACCAATGAATGTAATGAACATCCCATAAATCTAAAAGAGTCTATAAATCTAAACCTAATATTTGTATTATTATACCAGATTGTAAAACTTATGTATTTTTCTTTATTAACAGGTAAAAGTTGAACATAATTTCGTTTAGCTAAATCTCTAATTATGAAATCATAACCACTTAGGTTGTGAAAAACTACTGGAATGACAAATGATTTTTTATAATTAAGATTACAGTGGTTGTGAGCAAAACCTCGAAAATTACCTGTTAGGTGACAATGTGAAGCATATTTTAAATTCACTTCAACATTCATTGGTTCAACATTTTCTAATTTTGACATTACAAATTGTGCAATATTTTCAATTTTATCTACAAACCATAGCATACAATCAGAACTTCGATTACTATCATAAAATGACCAGTTATCGTTAAAATTACATTTAAAATATAGTCCAGCACTATAAGCTTTATGTTTTTGATACCTAGCACTTCTCGTTACCGACTGTGAACCATATCCATTTTGAGATTTTATTCTAGTATCTACATCAATATAAGGAATAAGTAGTGATTCAAAATCTGCATAAATAATAAAAGGTACTTTTTCTTTGTATACAAAATTTTTAAACTTGACATATGGATCTTTAGAAAACTCAATTTTACAATTATTATCAATTTTTTCACAATATTTGAAATGGTCATCCAATTTTTCTTGAGAAACAGAATAATTCAAACATCTATCACATATATATTTTTTTCTAGTATTTTTAGAGAGCTGCTTGGATAAGAGTCTTGACAAGTCTTTTATCCAAATATAGTGATACTGTATATCATCACTAAAATCATAATCATCATTATCTGACTCTGGTTCACAATCATTCTTTTTGGGAAAATATTCATTTTGAATAATCAGTAAATTGACATGCTTTTCTCTTTTTTGTTTTGTTAAACGTACTGGCACAACACTAAAATTTGATTGTCTGAAAATTTCCAATTCAAAAACATTAACCGAAATATTAACATTATTTTTTTCGAAAGTTGTAATCTGATTTGGGTGTACAGGAAATGTAAGACCGTTAATGTTCAAAACTTTGCTATAATGAGGAGATGAACAAATACGTGTAGGATTTTTATTATTAACGCAAGGGAACAAAGCTGAAACAATTGCCCAAGCAAAGCATGCATTATCGTCATTCTGAACGTTGATACACGACTTTCTTTTAGTTATTATGTCTGGTAATTTAATATATGATGATATTCCACTAACCACCTCGTATTTATTTATATTGATTTCCAGAGATATAATTTTACTTAAGGCCCACTCCGATCCTTCCTCAGAATATTCTGAAAGTTTTCTTAAAATGACATCTCTTACATTAACTGCAAACCATTTTTTAAAGTCAGTTGTCTTATCAATTATTTCATTTTTTGTAGAAAAATATTTATTTTCTGTAATTTCAGTATCACCTGATTTTCTAATAAATTCTGCACAAAAACAAGTATTTACCTTCAACATATTGCATTTTTTTAATGCGTTTTTCATTCTAGTGCTGAAAAGAAACAACGAATCATTAAAAAACTGTAAGATATCTTTATGATATTTATTTATAATAACCCCGGTTCGAACTCTACTTTCAAAAATTGAATTAATATCTTCCCATTTTACTCTATTACTTCTTTTTTTATTAATAGTAAGCCCCTTTCCAGATTTACTTAGATTCTGAATTATTATTCTAAACCGCTTTAAGTGACCCAAGTTGGTTTGTAGTTTACGTAATGTACCAATGGTTAGATCCCCATCACTTATTGCTAAGTTGCAAAGTCTAATGTGACATTTAGCTTGTTTTGACCATTTTTCTATATCATAAATAGTACAATTTTTTTTTTTGAAATAAAATATTTTCAATTGCTTGAAACTTTTTAACAATATTATCAGTTAGGAGAGCTATTTCCTCAGAATTCATTTTCAAAAAATTATAAAAACTTACGATTTTGAAAACTGAAGCTGTTCACCTGTGTCCAGATTATTTTTCAAGGTGTTGAAATTCAATATGTACTGTTTTTGTTATGTTTTTTATACATTCTCCTCTAGTTTGAAGAGGGTCCTAGGGAAAACCCTTTGGAAAGTTTGAAGTCCCAGGAATGTAATGCTGAACTTCCCCGGCGTAAATTGATTTACATGCGACGCAAATGCATCCGTCACTCTTTTGGGGAGAAATACTATATTTTCTTCCAGCTCCAGAAGTATTTGGGCTCCAAATTGCCCCTGGCGCACCTTTGCGCTGTTTATTCTATGTGGTGTATCCTTTGGTAAATCTTTCAGTTTTATAACGGGTTTTATTTCTGCAAAAGCAGTGCTTATTGTATTAATCTCATTTAAAAAATTCATCTGTAATAAAGAAAGAATTATTTGAAAAGATAACAGAATAATAATAATTTAACAATTAAGTTTTTTAAAATAGTTGAAGATGAATTAAAAAAAATAGTAAACTTATAAATAACTTACTATGTATTGTGGAACCTTAAACGACAACTTTTCACTGGAACACTAAGTACAGTCTATTGCCTAGTATTTACTGTGAGCACTATTTAAAAGAATATTTCATTATAGAGGGGGATGCACAGTCCAGTTATTTTTGATATCATCATCATATTTCCAGAAAACTATATTTCCTACGATTTCGTACAATCTAATCTGTTACCAACAATTATAAACCAGAAATCATGACATTGCAATCTAATCATATTTGAAACAAGTTCACTATTGTCTGAATAAATGCTTTGGCCTGCACGTGCTTCCTAACTATAGAAATAACGGATAAATATTACCTACTAAGCGAATTTAATATAATGTGAGAGTTCATTTATTACAATATAAAAAAAACCTTCTATAAAATGATATGAATTCACGCACATATCCGTTTTAAAAAAAATGTTGGTTATCAATCTAATAACATTCTTTTGAGAATTTCAAAATATAGAACCCTTAAAAAATCAGCTAACTGCATAGCCCCTCCCCCTCGTAAGCACTACCCCTCATCTCTTTCACACACAATCCTCCATATATTTTCTTTCTTCTAATTACTTCTAGTATACACCCTTATTCACTTTTTACGCAACCCCCCCGTAGACGCTACCCTTAAAAGCCTCTTCGCTTCTTCTAAATCACCCCCTAGATACCTTATACACGTAAAAACATACACACTTATTTATTTTTTGCATAACCCCCGTTCTTGTATACACCCTTATTTACGTAATCTCCGTAGAAGCTCCCCTCCCCCGTAGACGCTACCCTTAAAACCCTATTCGCTTCTTCTAAATCACCCCCTAGATACCTTATACACGTAAAAACATACACACTTATTTACTTTTTGCATAACCCCCGTTCTTGAATACACCCTTATTTACGTAATCCCCGTAGACGCTCCCCTGCCCCGTAGACGCTACCATTAAAACCCTATTCGCTTCTTCTAAATCACCCCCTAGATACCTTATACACGTAAAAACATACACACTTATTTACTTTTTGCATAACCCCCGTTCTTGTATACACCCTTACTTTTTGGGTAATCCCCGTAGACGCTACCCTCCCCCGTAGACGCTACCCTCCCCCGTAGACGCTACCCTTAAAAACCCCTTCGCTTCTTCTAAACCACCCTCTAGATACCTTATACACGTAACAGCATACACACTTATTTACTTTTTGCATAACCCCCGTTCTTGTATACACCCTTATATTTTGCGTAATCCCCCGTAGACGCTACCCTTAAAAACCCCTTCGCTTCTACTAAACCACCCTCTAGATACCTTATACACGTAACAACATACACACTTATTTACTTTTTGCATAACCCCCGTAGACGCTACCGTCATTACTTGCCAACCATCTAGAGACTTCTTCTACTTCTTGTAAACCCTCTGGAAACTTCTTCCTATCGGTAACCACCCATAGGCCATCCGCCTGTTCATCCGATAAAGTGTCACAGAACATACGTGTATTTACTACTTTCAATATATATATATATATATATATATATATATATATATATATATATATATATATTAATATATATATATATATAATCTTGATTTGTATATTTGTTTGTTCCTTGGAGACTATCTATTCCTCGAACAATTACTGAATGACTCGCTGTGTAGTGTTGATTGATAATTTGTTTTTTTATTGTTTTTTATGTATATATCAATAACGTCGTCGAGGTGTACACGTGTTTACAATATAAAGGGCATATGTACACCCCAACACATTTAAGTTTTTTGAGAATGTATCAAAGATATTGGATATTTTTTCCGTCTGTTGTTGGTACTCTGTAATTCGTGCATTCATATTATCAGTTTATTTTTGTTCTGATCACGGACGCTGGTATTAATAAACTGGTTACTATAATAAATGCATTTTAGTGAGCACATCCCTAATCTCCACAGACACATTGCTGAAAATACCTCATTTATATTTTCTCTTGTATCGCAGTTTTTGAAATTTTTTGTGTAAATTAAAATTTCTGGGGCCCCATAATCAACTTCCCGTTTGATTGCTTCCATCTTATTTACCTGCCACCCTGAGCTCTCCAATCACACCAAAGAGCGCCGTTGGCATACGTGTTAACTGTTTATCGCCCACTACCGTTCCGAATAATAGTATTTCGCTAAGCCATTTTTGGTTTCATTCAAGGAAACTTTGTACCGAACAGTTAAGACAGTTACATGGCATATCAGTGCTTTTGTGTGGACAGTCTGAATCATGCGCCTACTTTACACCAATGCGGTCAAAATAAAAGAAATGTGTTGCTCAAATTGTAAAAATTACGTATTTCAATAGTTTGTGAGTAGCACCAGCCTTTGAGGAGATTGTGAACAATTAACAATGATAAAAATCGATTTGAAAGGAAATGGTATTCGCTAACATTTGCTTCTGCTGTAATTGACGCGAGTAACACAATTGTTACTTTCATATTCATTTATTTATCGTTTGAAAATTCCAATATTTGAAATATGAAACATAAAAAACTTTTGGGAAAAGTCGAAAATCAACTTAATGAATGAACCGAATGTACCTAATGAATTGTTGTAGTAATCTAAAACCATCTTCACATTATTACCTTTATAATGAAATCGGTTTGAGGGACATCAGTTGGATGGTTTCAAAGTTTTTAACGGACATAGGTAGTAACAATTTCTGTGTCTTATAAGTCTATATTTAGTGAAATTTCATAGAATCACAGTGATCACCAGAGTTATAGCCTCGTAGAGAAGTTTTAACGGATAGTAGGTAATACACGTATGTTCTGTGACACTTTATCGGATGAACAGGCGGATGGCCTATGGGTGGTTACCGATAGGAAGAAGTTTCCAGAGGGTTTACAAGAAGTAAAAGAAGTCTCTAGATGGTTAGCAAGTAATGACGGTAGCGTCTACGGGGGTAATGCAAAAAGTGTGTATGTTGTTACGTGTATAAGGTAGAGGGTGGTTTAGAAGAAGCGAAGGGGTTTTTAAGGGTAGCGTCTACGGGGATTACGCAAGTAAGGGTGTACGGGGGTTATGCAAAAAGTAAATAAGTGTGTATGTTGTTACGTGTATAAGGTAGAGGGTGGTTTAGAAGGAGCGAAGGGGTTTTAAGGGTAGCGTCTACGGGGGTTATGCAAAAAGTTTTTTGGGGGTTTGGCCTGGGCCAATTGCCAAAATTTTTGGGATAATGACGGTAGCGGCTACGGGGGTTATGCAGAAAGTAAATAAGTGTGTATGTTGTTACGTGTATAAGGTAGAGGGTGGTTTAGAAGAAGCGAAGGGGTTTTTAAGGGTAGCGTCTACGGGGATTACGCAGGGGTGTATACAAGAACGGGGTTATGCAAAAAGTGTGTTTGTTTTTACGTGTATAAGGTAGAGGGTGATTTAGAAGAAGCGAAGAGGGTTTCAAGGGTAGCGTCTACGGGGGAGGGGAGCGTCTACGGGGATTACGTAAATAAGGGTGTATACAAGAACGGGGGTTATGCAAAAAGTAAATAAGTGTGTATGTTTTTACGTGTATAAGGTAGAGGGTGATTTAGAAGAAGCGAAGAGGCTTTTAAGGGTAGCGTCTACGGGGGGTTGCGTAAAAAGTAAATAAGGATGTATACAAGAAGTAATTAGAAGAAAGAAAATATATGGAGGATTGTGTGTGTGTAAGAGATGAGGGGTAGTGCTTACGAGGGGGAGGGGCTATGCAGTTAAGGGTTCTATATTTTGAAATTCTCAAAGGAATGTTATTAGATTGATAACCAACATTTTTTTTTTTAAACGGATATGTGTGTGAATTCATATCATTTTATAGAAGGTTTTTTATATTGTAATAAATGAAATCTCGCATTATTATGAATACATCTAAGACAAACAAACAGATTACAGCAACCACATTAGACGTTGCAACTTAGCAATAAGTGATGGGGATCTAACCATTGTTACAATATTTTGAAATTCTCAAAGGAATGTTATTAGATCGATAACCAACTTTTTTTAAAACGGATATGTGTGTGAATTCATATCATTTTATAGAAGGTTTTTTATATTGTAATAAATGAAATCTCGCATTATATTAAATTCGCTTAGTGGGTAATACTTGCAATAGCTAGCAAACACGTGCAAACCAAATCATTTATTCAGACAATAGCGAACTTGTTTCAAAATATGATAAGATTGGAATGCCATGATAAGGGAATATTACTTCATATTACGGAATATTACTTTAGTATCTTTTAAAAAATATATGATATCAACTTGATATTGTATTAGTCATTTACGATAAAGTCTAAACTGAGTTTATTCATGAAACAGCAGAATCTAGTTTTCTATCGAATTAATAAAAATAGATTTTATGTTGCAGTTTTTTTAAAATCATATTTAACTGATGTCTTTTTTTTATACGGGGTATTTTGAAAGTCTTGAAAGCATGTGCATGATTTCTTTTATAATAAATGAATGAGAGAATTGAGTGTTTGTATCACAATGTCATCGGAAGAGTATAGACGCAAATTGGAGGAATTTTCTAAAAGCGTTCGAGAATTGAGTAAAGATATTTCAATTTATGAAAATAAGATTAAACTGATAAAGCAATTGGAGCGAATGTGCTTGGAGGATAACGTCTTCAAAAATCGCCGCCTACAAAAAAATATCCACAGAATTGAACCGGCTACAATATGATGAATAATACAATTCGGGAACAACAAGATGCCATCAAGGATGAAATTAATAATGTTTTTGCAATGACATGTATAATTTTAACATCAGTATTTATTTTAATATTGAAAATTATATTGAATATTGTAAAACGAAAGTTTAAGTCTTCATGTAATATAGACATAAATGAGTATACAATGTGTTTCAATAAAACAACTCATCAATTTTTTCTTAAGAAATTCAACAAGAACTTTTACGTTTTGGATACAGAAGGTTCGGGAACAACAGGATGCCATCAAGGATGAAATTAATAATGTTTTTGCAATGACATGTATAATTTTAACATCAGTATTTATTTTAATATTGAAAATTATATTGAATATTGTAAAACGAAAGTTTAAGTCTTCATGTAGTATAGACATAAATGAGTATACAATGTGTTCCAATAAAACAACTCATCAATTTTTTCTATTTATTTGAGTAAAATTACAATGGTATTACATTTAAAAACCAACATCGTAATCGTTCTACATTAATTTGTGTACAATTGAAAGCCCCATCGGCATGACAAGCATTCGAATGTTTTTTTAAACTTTCCATGGCTGAGGACGTTCCATCAAACTTGCAGACATCAACAACAGTTGTCGTAGAAATTCCATATTCTTCACATTTCTTTTGTAAAAATTCATATTTCTGATTACCGCGAACGTAAATACAATCGACATTAGACATTGTACTTTTCAAAATCTCGTCCAATTTTGAATAATCAACATCGCCAGAAGAATACTTGATTCCATGGATATGGTGTTCCAAAAAGTTGTTTGTTATTTTATCTTGATTGCTTAGCAAATGAAAGGGTTGTGGCGGCTTAAATATGTAGTGTCTATGTTTATATCCGATTTCGATGGACAATTCGTTAGGATGGAATGTACCCTCGATAATGAAGCCTTGAATGTCAATGAATGCTATTCTCATCGTGGTTTATTTGTAACTGTCTCGCTGTGTATTTCAACACTGGTATTATATGATCGTTTTGATAATTTCCGTTAGGGGGTAATACTCTAATAAACAGTCATGTATAATTATACAATATGCTCTAGTATTTGCAGGAAATCCTACACCTACTTCAATTTCCACTTTTATATCAACTGTCGATGCCCTCATACCCTCCTCCTGTTTGGAACAGTCTATGACAGAGAGAGCACGATCTTTGAATGCTTCATAGTCCAATGTTGGATGTACTATGCTGGAATTGGTATAGCTTCTATAGAATGAGGCGTAATTATGATAGGCAAGAGTATAGTCGTTTTCTCCGAAATCCATCTTTAATCGTTCGGTGGGCCAAAAATCTCCGTTCAAAGCCAATCTTACATTGTTGGTGTTCAAGTGATCGAATTGCGAAGGATCGTTTGTCTTCTTGTTGCGTCTATCTATTTGAAAGCATACGATAACATATCGAGGTCTCTCGACAGACGAGCTCGTTTTAACTGACCAAATCTCATTTTTAGCGTCTTTCGTTAACGTAGGCAATACACAAAGTTCCCATTTCCTGAACGGAATAAATATTGGTCGATCACTTTTTATTTGCTCCATCATACGTAATTTTATTTCATCGTTAGGATAGACGTGTTTAACTTTCAATGCCATGCTATCTATAACAAACTTTATTGTAGTGTTAGATGTCGTAGTACCTGTTGTTACTTCATTTACTATTACAGCATCGTTATCATGACGAGCACGTATGAATCGAAAAGTTTGTTTTCCATATGTGATTTTAGTATAGTCATTGAATACATTGAAAATATGTTTTAGAGGAATCAACAAACTAAACGATTTATCAACATCATTCAATAGCGGTTTATTGGGATAATTCCAGCCAGCTAAAGCCATTTCTTTCGATTGTGGATTATAACACAACAAACTTCTTGCGGTAGTTACTATACCGGGATCTCGTACTATTTCTATTTCCTTTCCACTTTGAATGTAGGAACAAGAATCGAAGAGGAATGCACCGCAATTTGGCGTTAGATTAACATGTCCTCCTCCGCCACTAACTTCTAATTTTCCCTTAATTTCAAGTTGAGTTTCGTACATGAGAAAAAATGCGTCAGTTTGTTGTATGTCAAATTCCACAGAATCGCTGTTATTGAATGATTTCACATAAGGAACATAGGTGTGAAAATCTTCTTTTCTTATCGACTCTTCATATTGTGGATCTCGGTAAAGGTCAAATATCGAAGATATTTTCGTTGATGGTGGTGTCCTATCAGAACGCACGTACTTTCTTTTTAGTGTCATTCTTCTTCAACTTTAATCCGATTGCTTTGAGAAACGCCCGATTTGCAGGAGTTAGATGAAGCTTCGTTCTTTTGAACGATCTGCAAGAGACTAATTTTGTTGTAGATGATGAGGGACTTTTATAATAGTCGTTGTTGATAAGTAGACCCATTAACGTTCCAATAGATGTAAAAGTAACGTGCTTTTTTCTCCTCGAAAATTTACTGGTTCGAGATCTTGATTCAACACTCTTACGGTAATGTTGGTGATTTCGTTTGTGCTGCTCACAGCTAAGTAAATCTGATTGTTTGGTCGTTCGTTGATTGCATAACCAGGGTCCACTGTAATTGGGAAACTGAATATTGTATGAGCAGGCATATCTCCGTCAAACGATCCTCCAGCAATATTGCAATCGAATAGTAAAGTTGATATTTTACAAATGTTAACAGGTAAATCGGAACGGTGGACTTTACCAGGATCTAGTATCTTTGGAGAAAATCCTAGTATTTTACTCAAACTATCAGAGTATTGAAAATCGATGGCGTGCTGTCGACTGTAAATTTCACACTAAAGAGTAATTTATGCCAATTGTCTAATAAATCCCAAGGTTTAACTCGCTCTACCAAATACTTTAGAGGAATAGTTCTCATATCGGCACTTGTAAAAGACGACAACAATTGTGTTTCGCCAACCAACCATGCTTCGAACATTATAGAGGAATTGCAAACACAAATGTCCACAGTTGATCTGATTGTAATTTTGGTATTGCTCGTAATTGTAAAATATTTTACTGCCAGCAAGATAAGTGACAAGTTCTCTCGGAGGCTTCAGATTACCAAATGAATCGAAATATTCGACGCAGTCATTCATCTTCCTATATGCTACCAAATGCGTGCCTGAGTTTTTAGACACATCCAAATTTAGTATTGCTGATTCACATCGTCGAGGTCCGTTTTTCGGTACAGAATCGCGCATGTACACACCTCGAAAATATTTTATTTTCAATAATTTGGCAAACTTGATTAATTCATAGTCGAATAATGCTCTATTGGGTAGCTTCAATGGTAGTTTTTTTTCAAGAATAATCCATATCCACCTTTAGCGTTCTTTCGCAAATACAATCCTTTACCTATAGGCTCCATAGCTTTATTATAACGATGATCTTCTTCCAATTTCTTTTGAGCATTTTTTGCATCGATCACAGTTTTCGCAATTCCCGCAGCACCGCCTGATAATGCTCCCAAAGCTGAAAGTCCAGCGAAAAGAGGTATTAGAGGTAAAAATCCTCCAGATTTAGCTACAGGTATTATTCTAGGTATTGGAACATGTTTTCGGCCTCCGAATTTTTGAATAAGAGATTTTGCTGCTCGCAATGCAAACATCGCTGTATCTGACAGCGAAGATCCCTTTTTCATGGATTTCTTCACCTTCATAACAACATCACGATGAAAAGATCTACGACGCTTCGGCTTCATACCCATTCCCAACTTGCGTTTGACCTTCATTCCAGTGGTAACGAGCCAGGCGGCTGCCTTTTCACCTAATTTAGCGTCTTTTGACTTTACTCGCTCCCAAGCGGCGTTTTCTAGTACCAAATCAGGTTTATGACGATCTGTAAGTGACTTGTTAGATGCGTATGCGATATCGTGATTTTTGCAAGCTGCGTCGAGAGCGTTGACACCTGTATCTCCTCGTAGTAGCCGTTTTTTCAGACGCGTTACAGCTATATAAATAGAGGATTTAATATTGTGAGAAAATAAAAATAGTGAAACTTACGTCCACAGTATTGGTAGCCAGGAAAATGAAGCTCGAAAGGCAAATGGTTTATGAGTGAATTTAGCACACCTTCACCTTCGTGAATCAACATGAAGACTGACTATTTGTTCACGATGGAACCTATAATTATAGCTGCACTGTTTGAAAAGTATCATAAGATGGAGATTGTTGAACAAGAGCAGTCATTACCGATTGAAAATTTCGATAGCGTTTTGGAAGATAGACGTAGCCGAAAACATGGACTTTTATTACCTGATTCGTTTCGTGCTATTATTTGTGGCCCCAGCGGATGTGGGAAAACAAATATTGTGCTATCATTGCTGTTCAATCCAAATGGTGTAAAATTTAAAAATGTCTACGTTTATTCTAAATCTCTGTATCAACCAAAATACCAACTGCTCGAAGAAGTATTGACTGGTGTAAAAGGTGTGGGATATTATCCGATTAAAGAAAACGATGAAATTGTAAGTCCTACACAATCCAAACCGAATTCGATTTTCATTTTTGACGATGTGTCATGCGACAAACAACAAACAATTCAAGAATATTTTTCCATGTGTAGGCACAGAAGTATTGATGTCTTCTACCTATGTCAGACTTATTCGAAAATTCCAAAGCAGCTAATACGTGATAACTGCAATATGATTGTAATGTTTAAACAGGATGAAATTAACCTTAAACATGCCTTCAACGAACACGTTTCCCCCGTCATGTCATTTGAACAATTCAAGAAAATGTGCTCTGAATGCTGGAATGATAAATATGGCGCTTTGGTTATTGTTAAAGACTTTGATTTACAAGATGGTAGATATCGTAAAGGATTCGATATGTATATAAAAATATAATAATTATTTAACCATTCATTTTTCATTATGATGTCATCTGATGCAGACGCTGTGCGAAAACGAAAAATTGCAGATCTGAAACGAATGATTAGAAAAAAGTATTTATCTTTTAAACTGAACAAAACTGAGCATGATGAGACACTAAATAGAATTGACTGTCTCGACCCTTACTTCGTGGAATATGCTCATATTAGTGTTTTTAAATGAAACTCAAGGTCTCTAGTTAATTCCACAATATAATACTATATTGTGGAATTAACTAGAGACCTTGAGTTTCATTTAAAAACACTAAATAGAATTTTCAAGCCTATATCTAATCCACTCAAAGATATCGTAAATATTATGAATACATCTAAGACAAACAAGCAGATTACAGCAACCCTACCTCCACCACCACCACAGCCCACATCATCTAAAGAGAAAAAAGAACATGTCCCCAATTTTATCAGTGATGAAGAATTATACAGTTATGATCCGAAAAATGAATCAGTATTTACGGATGATGATGATGATGGTGAACCTCAAGTGAATACTAGTGAACATTTCTCACCACGAACAGTCAACTAGTACATCAAACAATATCCTACAATGGGTTGACAATGTGTCATCGATTTCTTTAACGAAGACTCACAAATCGATGATTTGTACGGTCGAAAGTATAATGCTGAAAACGATCAGTGGACTCTGGGGAATAAACGCATAAACTTTGACGCAAAAAACGGAGATATATTCGTAGAAGGAGATAAAGGATGGGATAGAATACCTGCTACTCCAGGTCTTTACCAATTACTTTTCTACCAACATCCCAAATATATCGAAGATGATTTACCTACATACAAAATATTATTGGAACGAACGGGGGTTCATTTGAAAAGAGATAGAACACTAAAAGGTTCTCAGCGGTGGAAATATATTAATATTATTAAAAAGCAATTTATTATAAGACGAAACACTACCACTAACATCGTAGGTAAAGGATTACCTGATCACATCATGACCTATAATGATAAAGATATAGAGTACGTTTACTGGGACGATGTAAACGAGATTGTTGAAAGACTTAGAGAGTTAATAGCTTCCAAGGATGCAGGTAACACTTCCAATGATAATGAGATTGTTGCCATTATACATGAACTTCGTGAAGCCGATTATATACATTAACCATCGATTGATTTATGTTCATTTTCAAAATGAGTCTCGACAAGTTTGGTCGACATTCTGACGCATATAAAAAGAAGTATGATACAAATCTCGAAGCACGATTTAAAAAAATCGAAATAGCTCAATTGTCGTTGAACACAAGTATTCAGCAAATAAATGATAAAATAAAATCCTTGATAAATAATGGATCAACTCAAAAGTATGTGGATAATGCAATAGAATCAAATAGAAAATTTATAGTAAACATACTTGACAAAAAAATGAAAGATACATTGGATGAAATACATAGAAACTATGATTCAAGGATTGCTACTCTCAATACAAACATTCCGATAAAAAAATATGTCGATAATCTCGTTTCATCGACAAATATCAGCAGACAGATACACCAATTCGCAGAAAAGTATCACACAAAGTGTCTAATCAGCTTTAGGGGCACGAAGAAATTCAACAAGAACTTTTACGTTTTGGATACGGAAGGTACGGCTTTTGTATTCCCTTTTGATTGTAAAATTGGAAATTGTAAACATTATGCTTCTGATGGCAGCGTTTTATTGAAGAATAATATGGAATATCAGTATCAACAGTTAAACGGCCTTAGCATAAAGAAGAACGATAAAATAGAATTCAAATTGGGTAGTAGAGATTATTTTTGTATGGATCTTCTCGTACAGTGTAATTTAGAAGAAGAACAATAATTGACCTTTAGAAAATATATATATATATATATATATATATATATATTTAGAATTATATCTTCTTGGGTTCAAAGGTTGTGGAATGAAACATATATATTAGTTAAAATATATTTTCGAATAAAGACTCATCAAACTTGACGTTTCGCTCTTATTTTAGGAGCATTTTCAAAAGAATATGTATAAATATTAAAATTGAATTACATAAAATACAGTTATTGTAAAAATTATTTTGAAAAAGTCAATAAAATGTCATGAAGTGTCAATAGTAATAGAATACCTACCTTAGATATTTACGCAACGATATTATGTTTGGAGTGATGAAAATAAATTAATTAATTAATTTGTAATAAATTTGACTCAAGTTTTTTATGTCTTGTTTGTCATTTACTGATAATTTATCTTGTTTTATATATATCATTTCTTTGATTTTGAGTTTTTGATAATTTGTGTCTTGTGTTAAAATTTTTGTGTTTTTGAAATCGAACTCATGATTTTCGTTATGTTCATGTTTGTGTAGCGCTGTGGATGCATTTTTAGTGTATTTATGGCCGTTTATTCGGCTTTCTAGATATTGTGTAGTCATTCCTACATAATTTTTTGAACAGTTTAAGCATGGTATGGAGTATATAACATTTGATTTCTTATTATTTTTAGTTTTGCTTTTTAATTTAGTAAATAGTGATGATAGTGTATTATTTGGTTTATGGCATATTTTGATATTATGTTTAGATAATATATATTTTAGTTTTTCTGATAATTGATTCGTATAAGGTAGAGCTATATATATATTTTTTTCGTGGTTCAAAGTTGTTAGTGAATTTGGTTTTATATTGTTGTTGTAGTATTTGTACGTACGTTGTTGAATAATTTTATTTATTTGATTTGAAGGATAGTGATTATTTTCTAAAACAATCTTAAGTTTTTTAATTATTTCAGGACGATATTTAGGTGAAGTTAGTTTTATAGCTCTATCTATCAATCCTATAATAACACTATTTTTTTGTATTTTTGGATGGCATGAATTATAATTTAGATATCGTCCTGACCAAGTTTCTTTTGTATATAATTTAGTTTCAATAAAATTGAAACTAAATTATATACAAAAGAAACTTGGTCAGGACGATATCTAAATTATAATTCATGCCATCCAAAAATACAAAAAAATAGTGTTATTATAGGATTGATAGATAGAGCTATAAAACTAACTTCACCTAAATATCGTCCTGAAATAATTAAAAAACTTAAGATTGTTTTAGAAAATAATCACTATCCTTCAAATCAAATAAATAAAATTATTCAACAACGTACGTACAAATACTACAACAACAATATAAAACCAAATTCACTAACAACTTTGAACCACGAAAAAAATATATATATAGCTCTACCTTATACGAATCAATTATCAGAAAAACTAAAATATATATTATCTAAACATAATATCAAAATATGCCATAAACCAAATAATACACTATCATCACTATTTACTAAATTAAAAAGCAAAACTAAAAATAATAAGAAATCAAATGTTATATACTCCATACCATGCTTAAACTGTTCAAAAAATTATGTAGGAATGACTACACAATATCTAGAAAGCCGAATAAACGGCCATAAATACACTAAAAATGCATCCACAGCGCTACACAAACATGAACATAACGAAAATCATGAGTTCGATTTCAAAAACACAAAAATTTTAACACAAGACACAAATTATCAAAAACTCAAAATCAAAGAAATGATATATATAAAACAAGATAAATTATCAGTAAATGACAAACAAGACATAAAAAACTTGAGTCAAATTTATTACAAATTAATTAATTAATTTATTTTCATCACTCCAAACATAATATCGTTGCGTAAATATCTAAGGTAGGTATTCTATTACTATTGACACTTCATGACATTTTATTGACTTTTTCAAAATAATTTTTACAATAACTGTATTTTATGTAATTCAATTTTAATATTTATACATATTCTTTTGAAAATGCTCCTAAAATAAGAGCGAAACGTCAAGTTTGATGAGTCTTTATTCGAAAATATATTTTAACTAATATATATGTTTCATTCCACAACCTTTGAACCCAAGAAGATATAATTCTAAATATTATCGGAAGGTTGAAGAACCTAAGTGAATTTATATATATATATATATAACAAAATAACCTTCTTTGTTCACTATACATCATGTCTGCAGACAGGATTCAACTTGTTAAAGAATTGCATAAACCGATTCGACGAAATTATCCACGTCGACGAACAATAATCAAAGGTCTTGATGACTTATGGCAAATGGATTTAGCCGAAATGAGACCTTATGCAAAGCATAATAAAGGATTTAAAATGATTTTGGTGGTTATCGATTGTTTCTCGAAATTCATGTGGACTCGTCCACTCAAGACGAAAACAGCCGAAGAAATAACACGAGCATTTTCGAGTATTATCAGGAGTCGAACACCAAAAAATCTACAATCAGATCAGGGAACGGAATTTTACAATAGTAAATTCAAATCGCTAATGAAAAAACATAATATCAATCATTATAGTACATTTAGTACGAAGAAAGCTGCAATTGCAGAAAGAGTTATTAGAACGCTCAAAACGAAACTCTATAAACATTTCAGCTTAATTGGGAAATACCAATGGATCGATATTTTACCTCAAATTACAAAGGAATACAACGACACAAAACATAGTAAAACTGGATACAAACCATCAGAGGTGAATCGAAGTAACGAAAAATTGATTTTAAATAAGAAATTCAGTTATTTGAAAATCGCCGGACCCAGAAAATTAAATGTGGGAGATATTGTGCGAATAAGTAAAGCGAAGCATGCTTTTGAAAAAGGTTACACTTCCAATTTTACAACTGAACTATTCAAAATTACGAAAGTCAAAATAACGAATCCTGTAACGTATTTGATAGAAGATATGACTGGATCGCCTATTAGAGGTTGTTTCTATGAAGAAGAATTACAAAAAACCAAAAATCCCCACATTTATCTCGTTGAAAAGGTGTTGAAGAGGAAACGTAACAAAATGTACGTTAAATGGTTAGGATTAGATGAAAAACATAACAGTTGGATTAACACTGATGACGTTGTAGTATAGATCACCAGCAACCAATCAACTTTAATTGAGTGGAGGACAGAGATAAACATATAAATTGATCGACATTAGTTTAGAAGTCATCATAATGAGTAGTCACGATTCTGGGTATTATAGTGTTACAATGTCATGTAGTGATAATAGTAGTTATGATGAAGAACCAAATTATGATCGTGATTTAGATCAAATTGTACTTAATTATGAAATTGCAATAAGAAAAGAAAGACATTATTTATTGCATACAGTTTTCAATGTTGGTCGTCGATTTGAAGTTGGATGTTGCCTGAGTCCTGTCAGAACTCTTGCACCTGCCATCATTTTATCATCGTTTATCGTGGAACCTTCAAAAATGTCATTCAATACTTTAGAATGGGATGAGATCATAGAAGTGCTGCATAAAAGTAACGAGTTATTCTTCAATTCTCCAGATGATGATGTTGTAGATTCTAATCCCATCATGTTGTACCAAGATTTTTGTCAAATAACTAAAGTTATTTATGATAATCAAAAATTTTTGAAAATTCAGAAAGATGATGTAACAGTTTTCCTCGATGAAGAAGAAGTTGTAGAAATTCAACGTGTTCATGAGAATTTGCTTCAACATCACATTTCAATTTTAAATAAAGTGAACTTTTGCGATTTTTATTATAATATCAATAATTTATTAAAAACATTTATATCGAATCCAATATGTGGCTTTTCCAATTGTTTAGATTTAATGTATGCTGTTTGTGATATTTATTCTTATGACAACAGCAGTTTAATAGGAAGAGCACTTAGAGAATATCTGTACTATTACAAAGTCCATGTAATCAATGATTTAACATTATAAAATTATGAAAATATTCTTTGTTTCATTTCACCTCTAACACAAGTAATGCTGATGATGAAAACTTTTATGTTGATTTGGAATCAGTATTGAACATCGAAAGTGAAGGATGTTTCTTTTACTATTAATAATAATTCTACCTTTAGTGACATCTGAGAAAATTGATGTAAATTATCGAAAGATTTGGATATGTTAACAAGTCGGAACATAATATCACAAATATGTCATCGATTTTAAAAGCTTTCCAAGAGAAATTAAATTTTCCTGTAGATGGCACTCTAAATCCTGCAACTATTCAACTATTAGAGCGACCTCGATGTAGTGTAAATGAAAACGATCATGATGGTGAACATTCGTATCGCGTTAGAACAAAATGGGAAAAAGACTAACCTAAATCGGTATTTTCCTCAAGCATCACCGTCATATGTTGCTGAAAAGGCATATTTGGCAACAAAATTCCAAATTTACAATTTAAACACCAGTCTAAAGGAACAGCACTTCTTACTCATGTACTACTTATGAAACTTCAAATCGACGTAATAACGTTAAAAATTCTTAAAACCCTGTGGGAAGGAGCTAGGATAAAAAATCAAGTTTCAAGGTTATATGAATATTGTTTTATTAATTGTATTTATATACATATTACATCAAATAAAAAAACAGTACATATTACATTAAAGGCAAAATGAAAATTATACATTTGACAGTACATATTAAATATAGTTATACAGATAAAAGCAAAAACTGAGGAATTTGAGCTTGTACAAGAAAACTTGAAATTCTAGTAATACGATTACAAATTATCTTAGTACATAGATCTACCAAACTCTTCATCTGAAAATAAATTCCAATCAATTTATTATAACTCCATAATACTATAATGTCCCCACGGAAGAGTGTCATGTGAACCAGGTATCAAATATCTTTTATCATCTGATGGGTTTAAAGCAATTTTTGTCTGTTCAATGGTGTATACATCATGTAACTTTGATAGTATACAACGTTGAGTTGCATGCATGAAACACTCTTCTTGAGGATTTTCTATAAATTTCTGCAAACAGAGAATATAATCATCAAAAGTTATTTTTTTCTTTACCACATTAGACTTAATACCTTTAGCTTTTTTTACATCGTTTTCCTCACCTAACACTCTGAAGGCATACTGTTTAGAACGTAAACCTACAAAATGTGTCATAATTTTTGAGTTATTTTCATCCTTCATAATTCCGGGTACTTTCTTATTAGCTAGAGGAATATCCCACACATTATTTACAGGATAATCACTAGTATCAAAACGGTGAATATCCGCCTTTATTACTTCTTCATATATGTTATTACATTGAATTTCGTATACTAAACTATCAGTATCGGTATAAAGTAATTTACATTGTTCAGGTGAAAATTTGGTCAGCATATAATCATAATGAAATTCATAAACACATATTTTTGAAATATCTAAAATTGCTAATCCTATATAAAGAGGTTTGTCAAATACAATTTTAGTTTTCTTAAGCTCTATAGCCAATAAAGGATTCTCAACATCATCGTTAAATATAACACGACTATGAAATGTGGGACTTGCAATTAAATTTCTAGCTCCTCGTTTGCCATACCACGTTCGAACTAATTTCACTAACCGATGTTTACGCAAATTTTGCATCGTTTTCCCGAATACTGCATTATTCATAAGTTTATACAAATTTTTTTCAAAATTATTTTTTGCGTGGGATCTCATCAAAGTATTCAATTCTATATAAGGCTTCAACCAACAACTTTGCTGAAATTTTAATACCCTATTAACTTTCTTAAGCAATAATCCATGACCTATAGCTTGCTTTAAATTTTTGTAATGTATAATATAATTTTTTTTATTATACAGAGTAGTCATTAATTTCTTTTGTTTAGAATTTGGTGGTGAAATATGTTCTGCACAGAATGGCAGATCTTTGTGTAGATCGTGTTTATTTTTTGGATACTCTAAATCAACCTCGAGCAGGTACCCTTCAGGGGAATCATCTGGAATTTGAGTTATATCAATATTATGATCTACCCATTTAAATCCTCCGTAGGGAAGCTCCTGACTCATAGCCCAACCATAAAGATTATTAATATCTGCATATAAAAGATACTTCATAGGTTTGTTTTCATTATACGTAGGCATATACTTGTTGTTGGCTTCGCCGTATCGATTACAACACTGAGATATTCCACCCCTTATACCTCTTTCAAAAAATAGCAGCATATCAATATCTTGCACTGTCTCTAATTTACAATGAGTATACTTGAGCATACAATCCCAAGTGTAATCAGGAACTGTATAATAATGAACAGGATCCAAACCATATGTTTTCCAGCAAGTATCACGAAATGTTTCAAAAACAGACGCTAGAAGTAAAATATCTGTTTTCATATACAAGTCACTGTAATCAGCAAGGGTTTTCATATTAAATGCTGACCAAACTAATTTTGCATGCCTATAGTCAATATCTTCTATATGTTCATCGTTAAGTTTGTTGTAAAAATATTCTTTACTAGGTAATGCAGTTTCATCTAATCGCTTTATATCATCTAAATAATCATAAAAGAAAACACCTTTTCTAGTTAATAAACTAAATTGTTCAGTATTTAGATTAGAAAATTCTTTTCTAAGTGGAATGAAATTTTCTGGTTCTAATGTTGATACCAATTAATCTAATGAACATCCCATAAATCTAAAAGAGTCTATAAACCTAAACCTAATATTTGTATTATTATCCCAGATTGTAAAACTTATGTATTTTTCTTTATTAACAGGTAAAAGTTGAACATAATTTCGGTTAGCTAAATCTCTAATTATGAAATGTGAATCATAACCACTTAGGTTGTGAAAAACTACTGGAATGACAAATGATTTTTTATAATTAAGATTACAGTGGTTGTGAGCAAAACCTCGAAAATTACCTGTTAGGTGACAATGTTCCCTAACAATCTTATCACCTTCCTTAAATATCTCCTCACAAATATGACATTTATCTGAAGCATCTTTTAAATTCACTTCAACATTCATTGGTTTAACATTTTTTAATTTTGACATTACAAATTTTGCAATATTTTCAATTTTATCTACAAACCATAACATACAATCAGAACTTCGATTACTATCATAAAATGACCAGTTATCGTTAAAATTACATTTAAAATATAGTCCAGCACTATAAGCTTTATGTTTTTGATACCTAGCACTTCTCGTTACCGACTGCGAACCATATCCCTTTTGAGATTTTATTCTAGCATCTACATCAATATAAGGAATAAGTAGTGATTCAAAATCTGCATAAATAATAAAAGGTACTTTTTCTTTGTAAACAAAATTTTTAAACTTGACATATGGATCTTTAGAAAACTCAATTTTACAATTATTATCAATTTTTTCACAATATTTGAAATGGTCATCCAATTTTTCTTGAGAAACAAAATAATTCAAACATCTATCACATATATATTTTTTCCTAGTATTTTTAGAAAGTTGCTTGGATAAAAGTCTTGACAAATCTTTTATCCAAATATAGTGATACTGTATATCATCATTAAAATCATAATCATCATTATCTGACTCTGGTTCGCAATCATTCTTTTTAGGAAAATATTTATTTTGAATAATTAGTAAATTGACATGCTTTTCTCTTTTTTGTTTTGTTAAACGTACTGGCACAACACTAAAATTTGATGGTCTGAAAATTTCCAATTCAAAAACATTAACCGAAATATTAACATTATTTCTTTCGAAAGTTGTAATCTGATTTGGGTGTACAGGAAATGTAAGACCGTTTATGTTCAAAACTTTGCTATAATGAGGATATGAACAAGTACGTGTAGGATTTTTAATAATAACGCAAGGGAACAAAGCTGAAACAATTGCCCAAGCAAAGCATGCATTATCGTCATTCTGAACGTTGATACACGCCTTTCTTTTAGCTATTATGTCTGGTAATTTAATATATGATGATATTCCACTAGCCACCTCGTATTTATTTATATTGATTTCCAGAGATATAATTTTACTTAAGGCCCACCCCGATCCTTCCTCAGAATATTCTGAAAGTTTTCTTAAAATGACATCTCTTACATTAACTGCAAACCATTTTTTAAAGTCAGTTGTCTTATCAATTATTTCATTTTTTGTAGAAAAATATTTATTTTCTGTAATTTCAGTATCACCTGATTTTCTAATAAATTCTGCACAAAAACAAGTATTTACTTTCAACATATTGCATTTTTTTAATGCGTTTTTCATTCTAGTGCTGAAAAGAAACAACGAATCATCAAAAAACTGTAAGATATCTTTATGAGATTTATTTATAATAATCCCGGTTCGAACTCTACTTTCAAAAATTGAATTAATATCTTCCCATTTTACTCTATTACTTCTTTTTTTATTATTAATAGTAAGCCCCTTTCCAGATTTACTTAGATTCTGAATTATTGTTCTAAACCGCTTTAAGTGACCCAAGTTGGTTTGTAGTTTACGTAATGTACCAATGGTTAGATCCCCATCACGTATTGCTAAGTAACAAAGTCTAATGTGACATTTAGCTTGTTTTGACCATTTTTCTATATCATAAATAGTACAATTTTTTTTTGAAATAAAATATTTTCAATTGCTTGAAACTTTTTAACAATATTATCAGTCAGGAGAGCTATTTCCTCAGAATTCATTTTCAAAAAATTATAAAAACTTACGATTTTGAAAACTGAAGCTGTTCACCTGTGTCCAGATTATTTTTCAAGGTGTTGAAATTCAATATGTACTGTTTTGTTATGTTTTTTATACATTCTCCTCTATTTTGAAGAGGGTCCTAGGGGAAACCCTTTGGAAAGTTTGAAGTCCTAGGAATGTAATGCTGAACTTCCCCGGCGTAAATTGATTTACATGCGACGCAAATGCATCCGTCACTCTTTTGGGGAGAAATACTATATTTTCGTCCAGCTCCAGAAGTATTTGGACTCCAAATTGCCCCTGGTGCACCTTTGCGCTGTTTATTCTATGTGGTGTATCCCTTGGTAAATCTTTCAGTTTTATAACGGGTTTTATTTCTGCAAAAGCAGTGCTTATTGTATTAATCTCATTTAAAAAATTTATCTGTAATAAAGAAAGAATTATTTGAAAAGATAACAGAATAATAATAATAATAATTTAACAATTAAGTTTTTTAAAATAGTTAAATATGAATGAAAAAAAAATAGTAAACTTACTATGAATTGTGGAACCTTAACCGACAACTTTTCACTGGAACCCTAAGTACAGTCTATTGTCTAGTATTTACTGTGAGCACTATTTAAAAGAATATTTTATTATAGAGGGGATGCACAAGTCCAATGAGTTATTTTTGATATCATCATCCTATTTCCAGAAAACTATATTTTTCTACGATTTCGTACAATCTAATCTGTTACTAACAATTATAAACTAGAAATCATGACATTCCAATCTTATCATATTTTGAAACAAGTTCGCTATTGTCTGAATAAATGATTTGGTTTGCACGTGTTTGCTAGCTATTGCAAATATTACCCACTAAGCGAATTTAATATAATGCGAGATTTCATTTATTACAATATAAAAAACCTTCTATAAAATGATATGAATTCACACACATATCCGTTTTAAAAAAAGTTGGTTATCGATCTAATAACATTCCTTCGAGAATTTCAAAATATTGTACCAATGGTTAGATCCCCATCACTTATTGCTAAGTTGCAACGTCTAATGTGGTTGCTGTAATCTGTTTGTTTGTCTTAGATGTATTCATAATAATGCGAGATTTCATTTATTACAATATAAAAAACCTTCTATAAAATGATATGAATTCACACACATATCCGTTTTAAAAAAAAATGTTGGTTATCAATCTAATAACATTCCTTTGAGAATTTCAAAATATAGAACCCTTAACTGCATAGCCCCTCCCCCTCGTAAGCACTACCCCTCATCTCTTACACACACACAATCCTCCATATATTTTCTTTCTTCTAATTACTTCTTGTATACATCCTTATTTACTTTTTACGCAACCCCCCGTAGACGCTACCCTTAAAAGCCTCTTCGCTTCTTCTAAATCACCCTCTACCTTATACACGTAAAAACATACACACTTACTTTTTGCATAACCCCCGTTCTTGTATACACCCTTGCGTAATCCCCGTAGACGTTACCCTTAAAAACCCCTTCGCTTCTTCTAAACCACCCTCTACCTTATACACGTAACAACATACACACTTATTTACTTTCTGCATAACCCCCGTAGCCGCTACCGTCATTATCCCAAAAATTTTGGCAATTGGCCCTGGCCAAACCCCCAAAAAACTTTTTGCATAACCCCCGTAGACGCTACCCTTAAAAACCCCTTCGCTCCTTCTAAACCACCCTCTACCTTATACACGTAACAACATACACACTTATTTACTTTTTGCATAACCCCCGTACACCCTTACTTGCGTAATCCCCGTAGACGCTACCCTTAAAAACCCCTTCGCTTCTTCTAAACCACCCTCTACCTTATACACGTAACAACATACACACTTTTTGCATAACCCCCGTAGACGCTACCGTCATTACTTGCTAACCATCTAGAGACTTCTTTTACTTCTTGTAAACCCTCTGGAAACTTCTTCCTATCGGTAACCACCCATAGGCCATCCGCCTGTTCATCCGATAAAGTGTCACAGAACATACGTGTATTACCTACTACGGATATTTCTCATGTGTTAAATTACACCAACCCCTTCTATCATAACAAAAATAATTTTTATCAATCTCTGGAAGTTTATCTATCTTTCGACTAACTACGTATATTTCATGATAATCCACCCCACTATTATATAGAACATACTAAGCAGAGATCTTTAAAAATATTATAAGCCTATATATTGCTTTACACATTTACGTTGAATACTGATTAGTTTTTTGGGTTTTCGTTACATTTAAAATTTGACCAAATATTAACAAAAATTTTGTAGACTATAGTTAATGTGGCAACCTCTGAATTCACGACAAAAGTATTTCACATAAAATCGTGAGAAATGCACTAACCATAAGTACATATTTTGGTTCGGTACAGATATTATATGTTTCTAACATCCATCGTAGTACAGGGAAAAAAGTAAGTTGTCATTATTATTATTTAGCAATTAGTTTTTAGGAAACGAGTAGGCATTTAGCAATAATTGTGAGGCTATGTATTTTTAATTGGGTTGCTAGTGTAGTATAATATATTTATGGGATATTGAGTTATGGGTTAAAATGCGGTACAAATAATTTAAGATTATTCATCCTCACAGTTCAATTATTTAAATATAGTCGCTTTGTTTGAGGCAATAAGTTCCACTATGAATACAGAACATACACGGTTCAGTAATTTATTTTTGTTAATGTTTTTGATGTAGATATCACATCTCGTGCAGGATTTCACTATAACCAAATTTATAATCATATGTGGGTATGTAAATATTGCAAACAAAAAAGTATATTTCTAAAGAAGAATTAGAGAAAGGGAATTCCTGTTTATTATGATTAAAAAATCAGATACTTTCGGAAATGCAGACGCATTACTTGGTATGCTCTCATTTATTTATTAGTTAAATTGAATGGGGACAATCAACAGAACTTATCCCATATTGTTTACTGCTCACGGTTTGGTTTTTGAGGATAAGAAACAGTTAGTATGATCTTCTTAGTGGTCGTCTAGGCGGTCTGGGTGTGTTTGGTCGTTTATATTTCGCAGTTTTCCCTAACCAGTCAATTGGCATTTCGTCTACGTGGTCTTTCCTGTTTCTCACCCATCTTAATGTATTTCACACATATATCTTATTTCTTTACTTTTCTTCCTGTAATTGACCTGAATATTCGCATGTGATACGACTTGGAAGATAGAACATTTTTATAAAAATAGAAGACTAGTTGCCTCGGAATTTTGTTTTACAGAAGTTTATAACTCATTTTTATACCAAATAATTTGCAGAATTAAAACAATTGCAGTAAGTTGGGATCACCTAAATCTATCAATATGATAAAAGTTTGTTATCAAGGTGTAGTAACCTACATCACACATATTGTGAACTTCTGTCTTATTAAAAGCGTCTTTCCTTCAGTTTGAAAAAGGGCCGTTGTGCGGGTTCCTCCAAAAGTTAACAATCCTAAAGAATTTGAAGATCTTCGACCAATAAGTTTGCTATCGACTCAATCTAAAGTAATAGAAATATATGGAAACATAAATTAGAGAACATTTGGAAAAACATTTATTGTTACCAATGAGTGTTTTAAATGAAACTCACGGTTTCTAGTTAATTCCACAATATAATAAAAGTTATTGAAAATTCTAAAAAATTTACAATGGTTTCGATAAATTAATATCATCGTCAGAATGGGAGAAGTTACATTTTATTTGATGCCTACCTGATGTTTAGTAGTTATTTTTGGCTAGACCAAGAAGTGACCTAACTTGTGATTGACTTAATATATGTTTATAGAAAAAAGAAGAAGTTGTGATATTACAAATATTGAAGCTCAGATATTATTAGCCCTATGTTGATATCCTGGATATCATTTTTCCAATTAACATCAGTATAACTGTGCAATGATATAGAAAACCAGGAAAACTATATCTGCTGATCTATACAATTATCAAATAAGAAGACAGTTTATTAGTGGAGAACTCCCTACATTTAACTGTCCATTGACAACTTCATATTGTGGGTTTCTTAAATGTCTTCTAATTTCCAATTCTTCAAGGAAATCCAGTTCTTGTTTCTTTTCACAAATATGCAGCACTTCTAGCTTTGTAGAATCTAGCGATGTAAAAGTTCTTAAAGCAGACCCAACAAAAAAGTTTTCTAATAATGTAAGGGATATTGTTAATAATTCAAATTATCTTTTAAGTGATTACGAAAAGAGGTCTATCATACATAAGAATCCTCATTGTCCACAATTATATGGAACCGTTAAATTACATAAAATAACGAAACCAATTAGACCTGTAGTTTTTTATGTTAATGCTCCTAATAATATATTGGCAAAGAGACTCAACAATATACTCAATAGTAACGGATATGAATCTCAGTACTTAATTAAAAATATACATATAATACATTAATAGTCTCCATATACCCCAGAAAGCATACATATTAAAAACACTTTATGGTTTCCAAAATTTTGTGTTCATTATTTTATTATAATCAACTTCTATATATATGTATACCTGTGTAACATAAAAAGAAAATGCAAAAAATGCAAAACTGCTGCATTTGGTTAATATTCCGCATACGTAAACGACGCACTATTTCTAACAATTTAAAACTAATACAGTGGTTGAATATGGATAATAGACGAATGTTACATTCTGCGTGTTTTTATAATAAGCTAATTAGGAATTTGCATAGATTTTAAATATATTTTAAACTTGTTAAAACGTAGCCAATATAAACTGAATCACACTGCGAATAATATGAAAACAATTATAATTATTATAAGTGTGTATTGACTGACTGAATACGTGCGCTGCGTAGATTTGCTAAAAATAGGTGTGTCCTTATCGTGTCGTCAGCTGCCGGACGCGTGTATTTAGGCCAAGAGAATTGTATTGCAGCGTGTATTGAATATAACACATTTGATTACAATTGTTATCATATGCTGCAGCTTGTATGGTCTTTATTTTTGTTGGTGTGGATACCTTCATACATCGGTTATCATAATAAGCATTAGTGTAGCTAGTAGCTTGCATTATATTTATTTGTAGTTTGGTGAAATCATCGTACATGCTGACGAAATTTGTTTGTGAAGGATTTTATTATTATTAATTGTAGATCTTCTAGAGAGAATTATGGTGACAAGTAAGAAGAGAAGAGAATATTTGTATAGTGGAAGGCAGAATTATACCCGAACATAATATGACCAAAAAACATTACAACCATAGTCTACTAAGATATGATGAAACTGAGAAAACCGTAAATCACGAATGGTGTGCCAATATAAACACCCCCAAAAGACTACATACATACAGCACTTATGCAAGCAATCGTCGAAAAATGTCAGCGAATATATCGATATAGCGAATTGGCACCATGAAGTACAAAGGCGAGCGTCCGGCAGTTGACGACATGAATTTGGTGGGTTTTTAAGGGGGTGAAGGTTAGTGCAAACTTCAACCTGAGATTTCTCCGTTATTTTAAAACCGATTTTATTTTAGTGAACGCTGTTTTAATCAGTAAATGGCGATATATTTGAATAGTGAATAACAAAGAAATGTGCTACTTCCTCATGCAACGAAGAAACCGTTATATTTACATAGAAAAATCTCCTTTAGAACAGACTTTCATAATATTCATATTCGAAATAAATGTTAAAATGGAAATTTCTCGAAGCTCTCTTAGATATCGAATCGGTTTTATTTATAACGGATTTCCAACGGAAATCAAATAGCAGCAAATTCAAAGATACTATTCGGAAGTACTTTAATCATCAGAATTAATTGAATTCAGAATTGTGGGTGAAATTGATGGCCTGACGCTTAAAAGTTCTAACGTAATATATTACAGCTTGTGATGCGGTACTTATGTATGTATAGGATGCAAAGTTAAGCGCAACAGTAAGTTTTACAGCGTAAGTTGAACTCTTGCATTTCATATTTTATAATTTGTAATTTTTTCATGTGAAATAATAAAGACGATTATAATTATTATCTGTTGTTTTTAGGAGCCATTTTGAAATTGTGTTCTTCGCTATGACTTCTATCGCGTACGTCATATCCGGACTTAGGCAAGCCTTATACATTCTTTCTTTGCTTCTGATGCTTATATTTTTGTTTCTCCAAATCACATCCTTCGAATATTCTGATATTATTGTTGCTTTTGCTGTTTGGGTTCTCACTTCCCCCTTTGTATTCCTAGTGCTTGTTCTATTTGCCCATAAATACTGTCCAAGAATGTAAATTCTCTGATTTTGTATATAGTACTGTAGTTTTAATAAATGTGAATTATTGTTAGTCTGTTGACGATATGTCTGAGAATATAAATTCTTTTTGTATACGCTTGATATTGTTGTAAATTTAAAAGTATAATTTCTTTTATGCCTGTGACAAAATACCCCACGTTTCATAATACCATTTCTATTTATTGTTGTTAAAGTTGTAACACCATAGAATGAGAGTTCTTTTGACTGGAAATATCTCATTGTTTGTGCGACTCATTGTGTTCTTATGTTTTGAGGTTCCACGGAGAGACGGAATATTTGCACCTTTGAAATTGCCTCAATGGCAATTTATGCCTTTGAAATGTTTTCAATAGGACCGTCATACCTTTGAAATATTTTTTAATGGCTATTGAAACCTAATCGCTGGCTTCTATTGTTGATTTTTGTTAATGGTACCGGACTAGTTAACAATAGCACCAATCAACAAGGCGTATTTTATTAGTTCAATCAATATTTATGGAAACACACCCACTTGAAGTTTTTTTATTTAACACACCTTCCAGCGTGACGAAACTCAGTTCCCAGTTACACAATTGACAAGTTAGTTAGTAGAACAGTGAACCGGTTGCTCAGTTGTGCAACAAAGTCGGGACATCTCGTCCCTCCAAGAGTTACATCCCACCTAAGTCAAACATATTGATTCGTAGTTAGTATTCAACCCAAATACGTGTAATCGAAGTCGAAATTCATCGTTTCGATGTCAAGTTAAGTCACTAAGTCTTGGTTAGTATTCAATTCAAACACGTGTAATCAAAGTCGAAACTCATCGTTTCACCGCTACTCAGTCAAATAAATCATTTCTTAGTCAGTATTCAAGTCAATTACCTGTAACTCCTGTCTAAACTCATTGTTTCTTAATAACTAAGTCAAACAGACCATTTCTTAGTCAGTATTAGAGTCAAGTGTTTAATTAAAATCGAAACTGATCGTAGCTAAGTGTAATCCAAGTCGAAACTCATCGTTTCTAAGTGTAATTTAATTCAAAACCCTCCCGTTTCTCAGTTACTAAGTCAAACATATCGTTTCATAATTAGTATTAATGTCAAGCACGTGTAATTCAAGTCGAAACTTGTCATTTTCACGTGAAGTAAGATCCATAAGTCGAACATCAAGTTTCTTATTCAATATTCAAGTAATACCAAATCAGAGATATATAGTGGCTACTAAAGGTTACCTCACCACGCCGAAACATAACGTTTTTCCGGAATCATTAAGTTCGTGATAACCTTCCGACCTTAATACCGTCGATGTTCACACAATAATACATTCGTACGTGTCATTTGTAAATTTATATATAATAAACTATCAATTTAGACATTAACGTTGTCAAGTACGGATTACTAATATAGTTGAATAGTTCAACTACAGTCGAACAAAGTTCAACTAATTAATAATCAAAAACATTGGTCCTTCGAGAAGCCGGATGTAAGAGGTATTGTTATATTACATTGTAAAATGCCAGTACCAAGAAAGCAGTTCAAATAGCAGCTCAAATCGCAGTTCCAAGGACTCATCACAGCAGCGACCTGGACAATGAAGTTAAAATGGTCAGTTATCTATTAAATGTACCAATTATTCGTCCTGTTCCCATGTAAGTATCGTATGAACATTGTTGAAATTCGTTACGTTATTTACACATCATCTAAATTTGGAATGGCTGAACTTAACAAATTAAAACTACGTCGAGGTTATTTACAAACGATCATTGCGACATCAAGAAGACACATCGACCAAGCAAACGATGAACCCGCGGGTTTCAATAAACATTTTTTAAATTTTCTTATTCAAGTTATTAAATATTGCTACCAAAGCATTTGATAGATTTGATTAAATTCAAGATAGGATAGAGGCATTAGGAAATTGATTAGCGTAGCTACTACATCAAGAGCTTTAATTGGAAAAAGTCGCATGCTTCAAATTTTCCCGATAAATTCACAGCACTACCAGGCAATACCTTTCATGTGGTGCAGCCAGTAGATAACGTGCAAACGGCCAACAAACCAGGTATGAACGCTGATGAAAAGACATCGACCGTTGTAAACGTACCAGCAATCTCTCACGTTATACCAGATGAACCTATCGAACGTGAGAAGATAAACTTACCTGCTATCATCAAATTAGCAGAACCAGATTTGTACCGACCTACACCGGTCGACATATTAATAGGAGCAGGCACCACTCTGCCTATAGGACAAATCAAATTAGTAGAAGCAGAGTTTCATCGACCTGTACCGCTCGACATATTAGTAGGAACAGACAATCTGCCTGTAGAACAAAGCAAATAAGTAGCTCCTCATAACCAAGAACTAAATCAACGTCACATGTCCCCTGTTGTGGACAAGCCGTTTATATCAGATGCTTCCTATTTATCTCATCACGCTATCAGTAAGGAAACTGGTCTAGCCAATGAAGTAAGTGCGGTATACGATGGTTCTTTGCAGACTTTTACAGGCGTATCGTTGAATGACGTCCCGTATACCAGTTCTAATAGCCAACCTGATATATGCACAACCTTTAGTCGGATTCGTGAACACCCTATCGTGAATGCAAACATATCGACAATTTTTTGTTAGAAAGGAATACCGTGAATTTCAATGTCTCATTTGGAGAGATTAAATATCGTCCTATTCGGTATTACCTGTGCTTCGTATCTAGCAATTCAATGTTCACATCGATTGAGTAAAGATGAGTGTAAAAAATATACCTCACAAAACGACTATTATGGATACAGTGAGTTCCATTCAAACGAATAGGATTACTAAACGGATACTATTATCCGGAATATTCGACCTGATAGGATTACTGGCTGCCGTTATTGAACTTGCGAAAATCATCTTACAAAATTTGTGCAATTATATAGTGAATAGCAACTCAATGCCATTTTTTAATAGGTGATTCACTGACCAGCAAAGTCCTGATTATTCCACTACCCCCACTAGTCCTCTGTCTCACTGGCAGCACATACAGAAGGTTGAACAACATATCCGGAAGCGGTGGAGAAAAGAATAACTTGAACGAGTTGACTGATCGTACCAAATGGGAAAAAACCGGTTCTGAAACCGCCGATGAGACCGTAGTTCTACTATGAGAAGACAGCATTCCACCCTTACAGTGGGCACTGGGAACGAACCTGAAGTGCTATTCAGATAGTGATGGTGCAGTGCGTACTGTGTTCGTGAAAACCGCGGAATCTTCAGTTGTCCGAAATGTGAAAAAGGTAGCGTTACTTCCGATTCTACCGTCGAACTCTGAAGTTGACCTTAATAAGATCTTAAAACCTTATTTGTTAATAGTATTCTCTCGACGGGGGACATAGGTTCTTCTTCTTCCTGCTTCCGCAATAGGCTCGCGCCTGTTCCATATTCGGGTGCCTCCTCACTATATATCCTGGTTATCACTCCATCACTTCCTTGGCCTTCCAATACTCCTTCGGCCGTTTGGGAATCTGTCTCGTGCAATCTTTACCAGTCTTCTTTCTCCCATTCTACTTATATGGCTATACCATTCTTTTTTTTCTTTTCAGTGTCCATGCATTTATGTTCTCTATATTACAGTTTAGCTGAGGTCTGTGCTGCGTTGTCTGCCGCATAGTGTTTTTGCTGTGATATCACGGACTTTTTTCCATACCACATGTTTACATCGGTCTTTTTGTCCTTGTTGTGTCAGGTCTTGTTTCCGCAGTGTAAGTCGTAATTGGTCTCACTATTGTCTTATAAATCTTGGCTTTCCTTTCTGTCCGTAAATGTTTGTTTCGCCAGATAGTGAGTTTAAGACTTCCTGCTATTATGTTGGTTTTGTTTATTTGTTGAGCATCTTCCACTTTTGTATCTCCATAACTGTACATTAGTATTCCCAGGTATTTGATGCTTTTTTCTTGCTGGATTATCTTTCTGTCCACTTCAGCTTGCACCTTATTGGATCTTTAGATATCACCATACTCTTTGTTGTATTCGGTGATATTATCATGCTAAACTTTCTTGCTGTTATATTAAATTAATGTAAAAGTCTCTGAAGATCATCTTCACTCTCCGCAATCAGTACGGTATCATCTTCATAGCATACTATGGAGATAGTTTCTTCGCCCATTCTGTACCCTCTATTCATATTTTTGACTTTATGGATAGTTTCATCCATGATGAGGTTAAAGAGCGGCGGGCTCAATGAGTCTCCTTGACGTATTCCTCTTTCCACTGGTATCGGCTGTGTTATTTTCTTGTTAATTCTGGCCTGTATGTTATTTTTGCTGTATATGTTTTCGATAGTCTTCATTCATTTGACTTCCGAGAGATACGGTAGCGTAGTGCCGGAGCTCTGATAAGTTATCAAGTGAACGCAGTAAAAAGTTGTTTAGTGAGCGATAACGATAAAATCAATTAGCATAAATTGTAGCTAAAAACAAAAATGTGCAAACATTGTTATCATCGTCGAAAAATTAAAATACGAGGGTAAATAATGAAATCAACAATTGTGCCGCAAACACAAAACGAAGCGATCTTAATGCAGCATAACCAAACCCTGTTTCAGGAGAATTATGTCAGATCGCAAAACGAACAAATTTTATATACAGAGTGGAAAAAAATGGAACAGGAGAAAATTAATGCCATTAACGAGGTACATAATCTCCAAGTCCAGTTAAATCAAGTGATGATAATGAATGAAGGACTGCAGAAAAAATTTGCAGAGTTAGAGAAAAGACTTCCTAAAGAGGACGAAACCATATCTGAATCAGTTACTTACCAAACTGATGAGGAAGAACTAGCAAAGGAGACAGAGTGGATACGCGCCAAAAATCGAAAGAAGCGTAAAATGGATACTTCATTGACACCACCACAACGAAGCCAAAATGTCCCAACTCCTATCGAAAAAACGAAAAAAGAACAAACCCCTCCACCAATCATCATAGATAATATCAAGGATTTCAATGATTGTCACCAGGTAATAGGGAAGACTGTAAATAGATTTCAGATTAAAATAATTAGTGATAGCAACGTTAAGGTCAATGTAGACAATATAGAAGATTACAGAACACTTAGCAAGCAACTCAACGAATGTAACTACTCATGGCATTCATACGAGAACAAACAAAACAGACCTATAAAGGTAATTGTTAACAAGCTCCACCATACTATTAAACCAGAGACAATAGTAGAAGACTTAAGGCATAGAGGATATAAACTGCTAGATGCTATTCCAAAACGAAGTTATAGAACTAAGAAACCCATAAATATGTTCATGCTAGTATTCAAACATGATGAAAATGTGGACAAAATTTATGGTATAACAGATTTACAAGGAATAAGGGTAGAAATATTACCGCTAAGAAAAACAAGATTGGTACCACAATGCAAACGCTGTCAGGCATATGGCCATACTAAAGCTTACTGTGCAAAAGAGCCACGATGCGTACGATGTGTGGGCAAACACCTGACGAATGAATGCCCTCAACCTAAAAATGTACAACCAAAATGTGTTCACTGCGGCGAAGGACATCCAGCTAATTACAGAGGATGTGTAGTAGCCAAAGAAATGCAGAAACTAAAAGACAAAAATACTAAAAAAGTAATAAGGCCTAATCGACCACAGAGAGATAACAACAGAAACCCAGCTCCTGCGACAGAAAAATCACAAAGCAGGACTACTACAAACAATGCGGAAAACAGAAAAACTTACAATATGGCAGTAAAAAACACAACAGAAGATAATAAGAAACAAAACAACCCAACAACCGATCAAATTCTCCAACAAATATTGGATAAACTAAATAAACTGGACGATCGAATTACCAGATTGGAATATAGCAACAAAGGAGCTATCCCCAAGCGACTTGGTAATGAGAGACAGCCTTAGAATATTAGAATGGAATGCTAATGGCCTCATTCAACATCAGCAAGAATTACAGGCCATTCTAGAAATTGAAAAAATAGATATATGTCTCATTAGTGAAACGCATTTCACTAAGGAGTCATTCATCAAAATAAAAGGATATCAGGTATACCATACCATTCATCCAGATAATGCAGCCAAAGGTGGAAGTGCAGTTATAATAAAACAAAATATAGCACATCACCAAGAAATGAGCTATAAAACAGCCGAAATTCAAGCAACCACAGTCAGAATAAAAACAAAAACTTACGAATTGAATGTAACGGCAGTCTATTGTCCGCCAAAACACGCAATCAAGAGGAATAAATACATTGAATTCTTAAATAGCCTAGGGTACAGATTTATCATTGGAGGTGATTTCAATGCAAAACATGTACACTGGGGTTCTAGACTAACTAACACTAAAGGTAAGGAGCTACTAACAGCAATAAACCAAATTAAATGTGAAGCAATCTCGACAGGAAAACCAACTTATTGGCCTGCTGACCCTAACAAAATTCCAGACCTCATAGACTTCTTTGTGGCCAGGAATATCTCGACAAACTACATGCAAATAGAAGAAGCATGGGATATGAGTTCTGACCATTCCCCCATCCTTCTCACACTTAGTGAGACTATAATACAAAGAGAAAACTTACCAAGACTAGTCAACAACAAGACTGACTGGAAAAGTTTCCAGATTGAATTAGAAAACAACATTAACCTCTTAGTCCCGCTAAAAACCAAAGAACAGCTAGATGAAGAAGTAGAAAAACTCAACAAGGTTATTCAGAAAACTGCATGGAATAATACCCCGAGCATTACATCGAGAACAAAGGGAAATAATTACCCAAGAGAAATTAAAGAATTAATAACAGAAAAAAGAAAACTAAGACGGAAATGGCAACAATCTAGAGCACCAGTAGACAAAACTAGATTAAACAATGCCGCACAGAATTTAAAAAGAGAAATACAAAAAATCAAACATGAATCAATTAGTACTTACCTCAGTGAACTAACAAATGACAGCAGTACAGATTATTCCTTGTGGAAGGCTACTAAACGATTAAAGAGACCAATCCTGCATAGTCCTCCAATCAGAAATGAAGATGGAAGCTGGGCCAGAGATAACAATCAAAAAGCCAAGAGATTCGCTGATCACCTAGAAAATACCTTTCAACCTAACGAAGGAGAAGAATTATCAAGAATGGACTATGACCAAGAAGAATTAGAGATAAGACCTGTTACACCAAAAGAGGTAACTGCAGAGATAAAAGAAAACATTAACCCGAAAAAAGCCCCAGGATTTGACCTGATTACAGGAGAAATCCTAAAGCAGCTGCCCAAAAAAGCTATAATAAAACTGACACACCTGATAAATGCAGCTTTCAGGTTGAAATATGTCCCCAGAATGTGGAAAGTTGCAGAGGTGATTATGATACCCAAACCAGGCAAAAAACCTGAAGAAGTATCATCATACCGGCCAATATCATTACTACCAGTAGTTTCTAAATTATTTGAAAAACTTCTGATAAAGAGACTAAAACCAATAATAGAAGAAAGAAAATTGATACCTGATCACCAGTTTGGATTTCGCGAGAGCCATTCAACGATAGACCAGGTGCATAGAATAACAAATATTATAGAAAACGCATTGGAAGAAAGAAAAGTCTGTTCTGCAATCTTCCTAGATGTAGCACAGGCCTTTGATAAAGTATGGCATGAGGGGCTCAAACACAAACTCAGATGTCACCTACCTAAACAATACTCTGACCTTCTGGATTCATATATATCAGAAAGAGTATTCAGAATAAAACAAGAAGAAGCATACTCTGAACTGAGAGAAATAAATGCTGGAGTACCACAAGGAAGTGTACTAGGACCAGTCCTCTACCTACTGTACACTAGTGACATTCCAAACCTAGAACATAATACCACAGCCACATTTGCAGACGACTCAGCTATCTTAGCTGTAGGCAAAAACCATGAAGAAGCAGCAAATAAACTGCAGAATAACATAGATCAGATTTATGAATGGACCAGAAGATGGAGGATCAGATTAAATGAAACAAAGTCAGTGCACATTAACTTCACCAACAAACGAAATCAACATGTACCAATTAGACTAAATAATGCTCAGATACCTTACGCCAATACAGCAAAATATCTGGGTATTACATTAGATGCGGGGTTACGCTGGAAGCCACATATCAAAAAGAAAAGAGAAGAATTAGGACTCAAATTTAGAAACATGCATTGGATATTGGGACGCAACTCCACTCTGTCTGTATACAATAAATTGCTATTATACAAGCAAACTCTGAAACCAGTTTGGACCTACGGCATCCAACTTTGGGGCTGTACCAGAGAAAGTAACATCCAGATCATACAACGATTCCAGAACAAAGTATTAAGGAACATCGTCAATGCGCCTTGGTACTCCCGAAACAGTGACCTCCACAGGGACCTGGAGATGGACACTGTCAGCCAGACAATCACTAAGTTTGCCAAAAGCCACGAACAACGGCTTTTAGACCATGTGAATGTAGAGGCCATCCAGCTCCTCGACAACACCAACCAGAAGAGAAGACTCAAGAGGACAAAGCCCTTTGAGTTAGTTAACTAGTGACAGTGTAAAGCAGAGCATAGTGCGGTAATTGCACGCTAGTGATAGTGTTTGTTTGTATTAGAGCCTAAGGAACTACTAATGAGTAAGACCTTTAGTTATAAGGTAGAAATTAGTAAATTAAGTTAGATTAAAATTGCTTATTGATCGTATTAATGATCAGATTGTAATTTCAAGAAAAGCCTATTAAGGTTTTTTTTAAATAAAAAAAAAAAAAAAAAAATATGTTTTCGATAGTCTTGATGGTATCTGATGGAATATTTCGTTTATATAACAGGTGAATTACGTCGTTTAGCTCTACCCGATCGAATGCCTTCTGTAGGTCTATAAAGCAGCAGATGGCCGGGACGTTATATTCCAGTGACTTTACCATGACTTGCCTAACGACAAAAGCTACATCGTTACAGGATCGTTAGGATCTGAAGCCTTGTTGTTCATCTGCTAGATCTATTTCGTTGGTGATTTTGGTGGTTATGACTTCTGTGGTCAGTTTCAGAGCGGTGCTGAGCAGGTTTATTCCTCTGTAGTTCTCGGGTACAGTTCTTTCACCCTTTTTAAACATCAAGATCGTTGTGCTAGTGCGCCAGCTATTTGGTATTGTATGTCCCGAGATAATTTTCTGTACAAGTATCCTTAGGTGTTCAGTTAGTGTGTTTCCACCGTAAGTCAGCATTTCGTTTGGAATTCAGTCCGGTCCTGGAGTTTTTTAGTTTTTCTAAGGCTTTAGTATTTTCCTCCGTTGTGACGATTACGTTTTCGGTTGTTATATCTGGAGTTTCGTGTAGGGTCTTGTTTTCGCTTATCTTAAACAGTTGGGTGAGATAGGAGGTCCAGGTGTCGACATCTATTTTATTGGTTTCTGTTAATTCGCTTATTTATTTTTTCTGGGTTCTATTATATCTCCATATTTGCCTTTGTAGCCTGTAGTCCTTTGTCTTATTTACTAATGCTTTATTTTCATTTCTTATTCTTCTGTAGTTGTTGTAAGCTTCTGGTGTTTGTTGTGATCTATACTTTAAGTGGGCTTCTCGTTTTTACTTACACTTTGTTTGGATTTCTTGTCGGAACCAGGGCGTTTTGTTAGGCTTTTTGAGGTTTATATTTACTCTTCTTGTTCCTAACGCTTCACATGCTGCCAAGTTCAAATTATTTTCTAGTTTTTTCCATGCTATCTCTATGTTATCTTCCTCCAAGATTTTATTTTGGAAGTTAATCTTCACTGATTTAAATATCTGATTGATGATTGCCACATGCTTTCGATGTTTATTCTTTGTGATTTCTCGACTGTTTGCGATCTTCTTGTTTTCCGTCGGACTTCCATTCTTATTTTGCAGATAAGCAGACTTTGGTCACTTCCCACGATCGCAGAATTCAAGGTTGTTACATCTAATATTTGAGAAAGGTGTTGTATGCTCTTATTTGTTGTTATGTAAACTATGGTTGATTTCTGACCCCTCGTATTGTGAAATGTATATTTATGTTGCGTCTTGTGTGGGAAGTAGGGGTTATTGATTCGTAGTTCATTGTATGTGCAGAAATCTTCATTATATCTCTGTTTAATGCCTGGTATGAAGCCCGATTCAAGCATTAATATCTCCCATCAATAAGAGAGTATCGTTTGTTGGGATATTATCTAGGGTTTTTTGCATTTCCTCATAAAAGGCCTCTTTCTCTGACTTTGGATTACAGTCTTCGGGACTGTATACACATACTATATGTAGTTCTTTATGTTTTGCTGTTAGTTTTACGTATAGAATTCTTTCTGAGACGTAATGGCAATCCTCTATGCTGTCTTTGATTTTTTGATGCATGAGTATACCCACTCCTGCTTTAGCTCTTTCTTCTCTATTGACACCACTATATATTAGAGTGTAATCATTGTATTTGTTATGTCCCTTACCCCTCTTCTTTGTCTCCTGGAGTGCACATATGTCGATCTTTCCGTGTCGTAGTTCTTCAACGTTCTCTATTTTTCGTCATCTCTAAATCATACCTGTTCCGAGGCACTTCTCCGGGTCTGTTAGTATGTTTTTCTTTTTACCCCCGGTAGGTTACTAGCCTCACCTGAGAACCGAATAGATACAAGAATTCAAATTCATAACTTTGTATGTATTAATGTATTTTCAGAAAATGTGAATTGAGTCCCGAGATAATTTTCTGTACAAGTATCCTTAGTTGTTCAGTTAGTGTGTTTCCTCCGTATGTCAGCATTTCGTTTGGAATTCTGTCCGGTCTTGGAGATTTAAGGTTTTTTAGTTTTTCTAAGGCTTTAGTATTTTCCTCCGTTGTGACGATTGCGTCTTCGATTGTTGTATCTGGAGTTTCCGGTAGGGTCTGAGTTTCGCTTATCTCCAACAGTTGGGTTAGATAAGAGGTCCAGGTGTCGACATCTATTTTATTGATTTCTGTTAATTCGCTTATTCGCCTCACCCGAGAACCGAATAGATTCAAGAATGTAAATTCATAATTTTGTATGTATTACTGTATTTTCAGAAAATGTGAATTATTGCTAGTCTGTCGGCGATCTGTTTGAGGGTATACATTCTTTTTGTATCCGCTTAATATTGTTGTAAATTGATAGGAATGATGTCTTTTATGTCTGTGACATTGTTATATGTTTAGAAAATATCACGCTTTATAATACCATTCTCATTTAGTGTTGTTAAAGTTTTACCACCATAGTATAGGAATTATTGTGACTAATCAAAATATATCATTGTAATGTTTGTAAGACACATTGCGTTTTTATATTTTGAACATCCACGGTTAATAGAGACGGAATCTTTGAAGAAAATATCACTATAAGAATACCTATAATAAAACATTTCGCAAATAAGTAATTTACGCTTTGAAATATTTTCAATAGGCCGGTCATACATTTTAAATATCTTTCAATGATGATTGTCGAGTTAACAATAAGCAACAATCGGCAAGACCTATTTCACGAGTTCCACTAACATTCATGAAAACACACCCCCTTGAAGTTTTTGCATTTAAGACGCCTTTTTAGTTAGTATTTCAGTCAGACATGTTTAATTCAAGTTCAAACTCATCGTTCCTCAGTTACTAAGTCAAACATACTGTTTCTTAGTTAGTATTCAAGTCAAGTGTGTACTCAAATTCGAAATTCATAATTTCTACGTTAAGTCACTAAGTAGAGATATACAGTCGCTACCAATGGTTACCTCCTCATCAAGCCGAAACATAACATTTATCCGAAATAATTAAGTTCGTGATTACCTTCCGATCTTAATACCGTCGAAGTTTAAACAATAATTCATTTGTACGATTCATTTGTAAATTTGTATATATTGAACTATTAATTTCGACATTGACGTTGTCAAATTGAGATTATTAATATTGTTGAATAACTCTACTACAGTCGACAAAGTTCAAGTAATTAATAATCCAAAACATCCTGTACATTTGAGATCCAAAATCAATTCCTTACGATAATAATTACAACCCACGGTGATTGATGTAGCCCCATTATTCTGATTTGGATATGTTTCTACTTTTTTGCCAACATAAACCTCAGAAATATAATGAGATCATCTAATTAAAGTAGTTCTATGAGACAATGGGATTTGGTAGAGGGAAATTCTAATATTATTGTCAATGGAATACAGTTAATTTGATCTCTATATAAATTTTGAGCCATATTGAACTTTATTTTTCCCATATTGACGAATTATGATACCACAACTCTTCCTTCCGAATGTGGTGTTGAGTAAACTTACAAAATCGATTGTATCCAAAGTCCAAACTTATTCCCATTATTAAAGACGTCATAATCTATTTTGGATAGCATGAATTAGTACGATATTTTTGACTTTAATTATCTACGACTAAAAAGGCTGATTTTTTGTATTTTTTATATAAGAAATAACCTTCCTGTAGAAATGTAACAATCTCTATATCTGGAGCTATGGCAAGTAACCTGTTCATTTTTATTTGATATTTAATTAAATTAAGGGGTAGAAACCAGAAACCAACTATTATTAATTTTTACCCACCACACCGTAACTGGATACTACAACCTAGCAAAATGAAATTAAAGCTGAAAGATGGAATAGTACAAACCGATGTTCATTAAAGGGTTGTGAAAGTGAGTGTATGGGGGTGTATAGGGTGTACATTGCGATAGGGGTGAGTAAAAAGGGAATGGGGTAAGGCGCAACGAACCCGGAACGGAAACCGTACGTGCTGGAACGGCCTGTCGCTTTTGCCAGAATCTACGACGGATGACCAGCTAAGGGTGAAGGGGAGCGAAAGGGAAAGGATTCAACGGATAACAAACTTGAAAGTTTTGTCTACGTGGGCTTGGCTAATGCACGTGGTTTTCATACAAGCACCTTAGGATATGAGATGGATGGTTTCTGGGTCAGATGTTTTTGTTTCTGGAAACATCATTAGCACAAAATAGTTTTATTTTTTGTAACTTTGAAAATGTAGTATGATTCAGCAATTTCGCATTAATGTGGTAATCTAAAAGTGCCGACAGTAGAAAAATATTCGTGCAAATTTGACTACGGTTCGTTAAAGTTGTGGATAAGCTGGATATAATTATTTAAGGTTAAGAAAATGATGATTTTTTGGAGCAATATGATTTCTTTTCATCCAAATATAATATGAAATAATATCCTATATCAGTTCTTAAGACAGAAACATTGTAGATATTGTTCAGAGTGGAAACAAAAAGTTAATTGGCAGCATTTTCTATCCACGGTGAGTTTTGGGAGTACGTTCGGCTGAAGGTTGGGAACAATGTTTTTCAAAAATATGAATTATTAATTTAACAATTCGGCAACAATAAGAGTATGACAAAAAAGCAGTTCCTCTAACAATAATAACATGGTAACAGAAGGTTCGGTTGATCGTTGAGAAAGTTTCAAACCAAAAATCTTGAAAATACCTTAGAGCTGAGACTAAATGTCAAACATCAATTACATTCATTTGAATGAGAACCTCAGTTCAAGGGAATCTAGAAAATAAGCATTAAATATGGTTGAAGAGAAATAAACAATTACACATACAAGGTGGCCGACTGAAAACGAAACAGATCCATTATCAGAAGCTGCTTCTACGTTTTAAAAAAACGCAGAGACCCGTCGTCTATTGATCAAAGAGGACACCTTTCCCATTGTTTTTGACTTCGCTACTTTCATCCTGTAGCGAGGATAAGCAATCTTTAAATTGCTTTAGGGGCTAAAGTATAATTTACAAGCCCTCCCAATTCTCTTTAAATATTAAAATTCGGCCTAATACTTTTTAATAGATCACATTTCAAATTGTGGTTAGTTGTTTACTTACTTCTTAGTTAAATTGAATGTTCGAATTGATGACCACTCGCGTTCATACAACAATAAAGATTCTGTTCGAACATTCGAAGAATTCGATAGCAGTCGTGGACAATTCTTTGACGCAAATCTTCTGAGGCTGGTGGTGTTTTGGAGATTCTACTTTTGGGGTGGCGAAAAATCTGGTGACCGTGGAGGCCATTCAATGTTACCTCATCTCCCAAACCAGTGTCGTGGAAAATATTGGTATGAATACAGACGAACAAACAAAGTATAATGCGAAGGACCACCTTCCTGTTGAAACATTAAATGAAATTCACTATGGTGTTGATCATTTTCTATAACATCGGTCAAGGTAGGCGCAATTGCGTCTTGCGGTAATTACAAATACATTTCACCAGTCAAATTACCAAGTAGAAAATATGGACCCACCCACCGATAACGGTCTGAAGATAGCAGCCAATTTTAGCTGAAAAAATGTTGCGAGCTGCTCAATTGGCGGTTTCAGTGGAGTGCAGAATATATATTGAAACGAATTCATATTTTGGAGAGCCACCTCCATATTCAATGAGTAGGTGTGTATTAGTGTAGGGGAGACATTGTTTGGAGGGAATTTCCTCACGATGGGGAACAAGGGTTGAAACGTCACCCCTAAAGCTAAAATGAATTGTAACTTCCAGAGGAAACAAAAAGCCAACTTAATATTAGGAAGTTAGAAGGATTATAATGTAATACACGCACTGTTCAAAGGAAATATGCTTACGATGGGGAACAAGGGTTGAAACGTCACCCCTAAAATTGGAATGAATTGATAAGAGAAGCCAAGTTCATATTTGGAGGGTAGAAGCATTATAATATTGAAAACACACTGTACGAAGTACTTTATTGATTTGTATTGTGAGTGGTTTATGTAGTGTAAATTTTTTGTACCAGAAGCTGTGTATGTGCTCTACTCCTGGGGCTTTCCAGTTATGTGTTCCATTGATGATATTTGTGAGTTCTTCAGTAGTGATGGTGAGGTCTACCTGTTGGAGTATATTTCAGTTTCGATCTTGTTCTGATTTTATCCATGTTGCATTCTCGTTGTGAAGTTTCGGTATTGACCATATTTCCTCCTAGATTCTTTCTATTTCCTGTGTGTTGGGAGGACTTATTTGTATCACTTCTTTCTGCTCAAGGCTTTGGTAAAACGCTTTTTCGCTTCTGTTGAACTGAGTGTTCTGCGTTCTTCTGTCGTTTGCTTCTTTGTATCTTCTCAATCATTCGGTGTATACTGCCAACTTTTGTTTTAGTGTGTCTAGGAACTCAATTGGTGGTTCTTGATTATTTTCAATGATCTTGTGGATGTGTTTCAGAAGGGGTTTTGATCTATTGCCGTTATATTTATCTGTTCCAGTTGTGTTGCTTTGTAGTAGCAACGCATGACATTGCAGTTCATTTCTGCGTTTCACGTCATGCGCTGTCTTGTACATTATTATTATTATTATATTTATTATTACTATTTCTTTCCCTGTTCACACATATTAACTGTATGAGGGCTCACGCAAAACTCATACCTTGTTGACTATTTAACGATTAACGATTAGTACAAGTTGTGGTGAGTTGTGTTTCTTGAATTCACTAAGTAACTCATGTGGTGTTAGGCCCGTTACTGAGATGACAGCTAGGGTTACCTGAACTTTTCCCAACTTCCACATTGTTTTCATTTCTTCTGCCAGTTCGGTGTATTTCCTAATTTTTTTAAGGCATCGACTTCTGAGGCCATTAGCCTTATTCGCATAAGTAACCCCACGTAAGAATGCATGTCACAGTTTGGAGTATATTCCTGTTTCTGTTGAGAACTTCAAAACCTTTTTCAATGTACTCGATTCGTCTTTCAGGCACGTTTGAATATCATTCGGTAGGGCAAGTCTTTGTCTCATTACATTATATTGAGAGCAGTCCATGATAATATGTTTTACCGTCAACCTGGATCGACAGTAGTCGCATCTAGGTTGTCTGTCTCCCGCTAGCATGAATACGTTTGTGAGGCGGGTATGCCCGATTCGTAGTCTGGTTATCACAGCCTGATCTTGTCTACATTTGTAAGGTATTAGCGTCTAAGGAGTGACCTTTGTTTTGATGTCTCGAAGTTTGCCATCTGTTCTATTCCACTTATTTTGCCATACCTCCAAGAACTTATGTTTCAAATGTAGTTAATTGTATGTCGTCTGGTCTCACAGGTATATTTTCTATTATATCTGCTTGCGCAGCTGCTCTAGCCGCTCGATCTGCTTGTTCATTCCCTTAAATTCCGTGGTGACTTGGGATCCAAATGAACGTTGTGAGTTTACCGTTAGTTTGAAGCAGAGTCACTATCACCAAAATAATTTGGACCAGCGGATCTTTGCTAAATGGATTACTCAGGGCCTCAATCGAACGCTTGGAGTTAGTACAGATTATGTAATGCAATTTGTTTCCAAATTCAACATATCGTAGGGATTGCATAATGGCGTATAGCTCCGCAGTATACACGCTGGTTTCTCTGGGCAATGCCCATGAATGGGATATTCCCAACATAGTGAATGCCGAGCCACAGCCTCCCAGACTCTTTGATCGATCTGTGAATATAACTTCGTCTCCTGGGTATCTGTCAACAATTCTGTTGAATTCTGCTCAAACAATTGTTCGATTGACGTCTCCTTTTCTATGTATCCCAATATCCATAATTGCATTTAATGGGACGATCTTCCAAGGAGGTATTTCTGGTGGACCGAAATTGAGAACATTTGGAAAGGAATATTCCATGTAGTCAAAATCCTCTATCAGACGGATACCTGCTGGGCGTGTTATTGTCGGTCGTCGTTAAAACCAGTCGTGTTCCTCATCATGGTATGGTGTATAGTTTGGATGGTCCGGTTGAGCCCATATTCCCATACAGTAGTTGGCTAGCAGTTGTTTTCTTCTGTACTTAGAGGTGCTTCAGCACACAAGGATGCATGAAGGCTTGTTCGAAATGCTCCTAGAGCTAGTCATAGAGCAGTGCATTGTATTGACTCTAGAACTTGGAGCCTTGTTTTTTGGGCTGATCCATAAATCATACAACCATATTCCATTTTGGAGGCTCTGAGTGCCTTGTGCATCTTTAGAAGGACGTCTTTATCACAACCCCAGTTGATGCTTGCTAACACTCGTAGAGGATTAAGTGCCTTTTTACATTTCAGAGCAAGTTCGTTGATGAGTACTCCAGATGAGTTTTTTATCCAATATAAGCCCCAAGAATTTTACGTTGTCGCTACACTGAAGATCGTCGTCATATAGTTTCAGGTTTGGATCTTGGTAAATTGACCTTAGCCGACAGAAGTGCACGCAATGCGTTTTTGCGTACTCTGAATTTTCTATGGAGAAGAGAACTCTGTATGAATCTCGACATATTGCCTTTTATATCCCATTTGTTCAGTTGATCTTGTATGTTGAATCGCCAGGTTGTATCATAGGCCTTTTCTAAGTCGAAAAATATAGCCACCATATGGCTTCTGTTAGCAAAGCCCTTCCCAACATGAATAACTGATCAGTTGTGGATCTATGGTTTCTGAACCGTGCTTGGGAAGTTGATAGTAGGTTGTTTTTTTCCAGATACCATCGTAGTCTTAGGCTTACCATCTTTTCCAACAATTTGCTCGTTAGTGATATGGGTCGATAACTTGCTGGAGATGTTGGATCTTTTCCCAGTTTGAGTGAAGGTATGATGATAGCTTCCTTCCACATTTCTGGGTATATCCCGTTCGACCAGATTTCATTATATAGTTCCAGTATAATGTGCCTTGTTGATTCTGGTGCTTGTCTTATGTGATTCTATCTCCGCTTGGTGTTGAGTTAGTCATTTCAGAGAGTGCGTAATCAAACTCCAAAATAGTGAATGGTATGTTGTAATCTGAGGTAATTTCTTCATGAAAATTGATTTCTCTCTCTGAATATTCCCTATGTTGTGGAAACTCGTGGTCCAGAATAAGTGTGCCACTGGCAGTTTCGAATTCCTGAGCAATTTTTTCTTGATTTCTTCTTTATTTGTAATCGTTTGTCCATTTACTATGACTACTGGGGGGACATCCGATACTTTTTTACCTATAATGGCACGAATTTTCTTCCACACCTGTGACACCGGTTTCTCAGATGTTATAGTAGAGACATAATTTTCCCACGATTGTCTTTTACTATCGCGAATTTTTCGCCTAGCCTTGGTTCGTGCCTGTTTGAAGATGATCATGTTCTCTTGTTATTTTCTGAATTTGTTGAATGCTTTATTTTTTCCTTTTATTAAAAAAGCTGTTCGTTTTAGCATGGAACCATTTTTTTCCTTTAACGCCCTTTGTTTGAGGCACTGGTGTCAGGGCGGCTGATATGATCTTATCGGTGACTATTCTTGTGGCTTCATTGACACCTGTAGATGGCAATTCAAAATTTTCCAAGTTCTCCTTGAATGATGCCCAATTTGCATTATCGAGTTTCCATCGTTTCGGAATGGCATGTGTTTCGGTTCGACCCACAAATTCGATAGATGTTGGAAAGTGATCTGTCAAATGGTCGCCGAGGCATTTCCACTGAAATGCAGGAGCAACTGTAGGGGAGCAGAATGCTAAATCGAGAGCGGATAGATTATTTGATCTTTGGTTCAGGTAAGTGCCTCCACCGGTATTTAAAAGGATCAGGTCATTATCATTGAGAAGGTTTTCAATTAGTCTTCTCCTTCTGTCCAATCTTTCAGAGCCCCACAGAGGATTGTGGACATTGAAGTCGCTCACAATCAGGACTGGAGTTGGTAGTTGATCGATTACTTCTTGGATATTACTACCCCAGTCACCATCTGGTAGGTAGATGTTACAGATCGATAGCTTGATCGGAAAATCCACACAAACTGCAATGATTTGAAGCCTAGACTGGAGTAGAATTTGTCTGTTGGGGATGTTTTCTTTGATGAGTATTGCAACTCCCCCTCTGGCTCTAAGGTGTGGAACAGTGTCTTCTCTGTACGTCGTATAACCTTTGATATCGAAAATGTCCTGTTGTTTAAGGTGAGTTTCTTGTATACATATACAAAATAGTGATTTTCTATTTACTATATCTCTTAACTCAAGATAGTGGTTTTTGCAGCCGTTACAGTTCCACGAGATGAGATTCATTACATTATCCATTAGGATTGATTTGTAAATATTTGGACATTTACTTTCAGTTAATAGAAATATAATGATATAAATAAATTATATATACATGTATATGTTCTTATCTAATATCACAGATTTTATTACAAATGAAAAAATAATGATACTAGGTAAGTGTAATCGGGGCAGACTTTTTGGAATCACCCTTTCTACGACCTCGTCTTGGTTTTGGTTTTTGTGAGCTTTCCCAGTGAATGCTTACATCAGAGTCTGATTACTCCACCGCTGATATATCTTCGGCAGATTTATTTGGAGTGCGTTTCCTTTTTCCAGCCGGTGTCACAGATACCGTCGAAGTATCACTCAAATCTGGTACTGAATTGGTAGTTACTTGTGCAGTCTTGGGCGGGATATAACCCTGAATGGGTGCATGCATCAGGTTCCTCATTTGTTGGTATGTACCTCTAACTATATCGGTACAGATTCTAGTTATTTCAAGAACAAGTTGTCAAATAATTGCTTCTGTTGGTTGTTGTGTTGTTCTGGAAGCTTGCGCATATGATGTATGATTAATTTGTTTGGGTAAGTTCGCTGTTACTCTTCTTCTTGCTTCTGCGTATGGAATACGATCTTCCACTTCAATTTTTTGTATTGCAGCTTCTTGTTTATATACGGGACAGTTTCTCTATCTAGCAGAGTGTTGTCCGCTGCAGTTGATGCAAACTAGAGATTCTGGGTATAGAGAGCCTTGATGTGGGGGTTGTTATAAATTGTATTAATAAAAATGGTTTTGATAATTAACGAGAGACATTTATTTCACACCTTAACAACAACATACAGAGAACTGAATATATATTTCATAACTTAAAAAAGAAGTAAACATATTTGACATATATTAATGGCCTGCTCTGACAGCATAACAAGCCATCATGTTAACCACAGATATAAGAAGTGTAAATTAACTTTCACAACAGGGGTTTGCTACATACGCACATTTCTTCTTTATCGCATCTTGTAGAGGTATGGTCAAATTTCTGGCATTTAAAACACATGAGTGGTGCAGGGATATAATTCATAACTGGATGAGAATGCGCTTATTCTCTTTGGAGTAGTTTCTCTGTTGAATGTCAGTATAAGTGATGCTGTTTCCTCTATCTTATCTTCTTTCTTAACTGTTATACTTTTAACTTCAATCACACCTTGATTTTCAAGATTTTCTGTAATTTCTGTTATCGAACAGTTCAATAGATCACGATATGTTACAACTCCTTGTGATTGATTGAACGTTACGTGGGGGGAGACAGTTATGTCATACTCATGAAATTTTGTTAATTCAAGTAATTTTTTTGTTTGAGTGGTTGATCCAGTTTCAACTAATAGACCATCTCGGATTTTCTTTACACTCTTTAATTTTCCTATTGCTCCATCTAGTGATTTTTCTATTAGGAAGGGGCTACCTTTAGTAGAGAAATCTCCTTCCACACGTTTCATTACCAAGAACCGTGGTACGACTTCCATATTTCCCTGACTGTAGCCTTATTTGGCTGTTTTTACTACCACGACGGACAGTAGTCGATGTTTAGGTGGCATATCACCAATTGTGCCCACATTTAGAGAGCTGTACTGCTCCTTATTTGAGTTTATATAGCGTTCCATCATAGAGTTCCCACGAGTACAGGACGAAAAGTAAGTCGACCGCAATAGTGCGCCCTTATCGCGGCAAGGCCTATATACAACAGGGTGTGCCGTTTTCCTGAGGTTTAAAACGTTCACGGCTGGATATCCCCCAGTCATTCATCTTTTCGCCACGTTTCCAAGCTTGAGATTGGGGATTTTTCTCGAGGTTCACTCCTCTAATGAGCTGTCCTTAGCTTTTCCGCTCACTTGCGACCTTATCGACATGGGTGGCCCTACCAGGAGTGTAATACTCCCGTCGGTATCGCTCTCCAGATCATTGCGAGTACTGATCCCCCTCACCAACGTCAAGGTTCCACAGCTCCTTGAGGGGGGTATTTCCTAATTTTTTCTGTGTATGTTTTCTGTACGTTGTGGTCCAGGGGATGTGTTATGTCTATGAGTGTTGCAATTTTTTTATTTAATTTGTCTATTACTATAGTATCTGGTCCATTATTTGATACTGTTTCATCTGTTACAATTGATCGGTCCGAGTACACTTTGGAATTTTGGTTTCCGTTCACTGGATCGTGTTTGTAATTCTAGTAGCGATTTTCTATTTTTTTTATTTTATATTTTTGAAGTAGATGTTTGTGTAGAATTTTCGCTGCCTATTTAAATACTCTGTTTTAGCTAGAACGACTTTGTCATTTGGTTGCTAGTTTTGAAGGTTGATACGAGTATGTTTGAATTTTAGTAGCAATAGGGAATAGAAAATAGTCAATAAAATACCTTGCAGGATTACTATGAGTTTAGCATTCGCTGAAGTATTATTAAAAGCGTCGTGCGAACATTGGCAGTAATGATTTTCAATACTATTAAATAATTTGAAAATTGGGCAACATCGTAATTATGACAGATGAGCCGTTCTCCAAACATGAATAAAATGGTCACAGAAAGTTCGGTGAAATATTGGGATCAATGTTTCTTGAAGATATTTAATAATTTATCAATTCGGTAACAAAAAAAATATGACAAAGAAACGGTTCCTCAAACATAACATGGTTTAGATGGTTAGGACTGATGTGTATACTGTTAAATTGTTGCTATGCTCCGTTCAGTATTTTAATTCTATTTATTTTTTATCATATAATAAAGCTCAAAATAAATGGTTAGTAAGCAGTGATTTTTCCTTATTCCAATTTCCATTCAAAGAACCCAGATATCACACTATTATACTAATCCGCTCAAAACTAATTACATATCTCACTTCTTCGATTTAATCCTATCTTCTGGATACAAAAAAATGAATAAATGCGTTCTGGTCCTAAATAAGTTTAAATTATAAAATGTAATGCTTTTAAAGGGCCTCGTTTCAAGATAAGTGGTTATTTTCAAAAGGAAGTGGAAACGAAAAATAGTCATTAGCCCTTTTAATCCCCAGAATGACAGCTGACGGATTCTTGGCGAAAGTGGAAACACTTGTGAAGTTCAAACTCCAAAACACGGTGGAGTGATAACGATATCCGCTTCTTTGACTGTTCATCTGGTTACATCCAAAAAACTGAATACTTAATTCCCAAGAGTTATACGTTGGCAGATACGGAGAGTTTCATAAATCTGTTCTATAAACTCTACATAATACAATATACAAGTTTGCATATAGAAGTGGGTTTTCTACTAACACATGTGCCAGATGGAGAATAAAAGTTTTTCAAACCAGATTTTGACTGTTTTACAATGAAGAAACTACTACTTTCTTGGTTATATGCCGCAACGAATATTTAATTACGTTGCGTCGGGGAACGTGACTGTGATTGGCTCATTCAAAAAATATTACAAAGAAATTGTAAACAGTAAACGTATGTGAATAAAAGTGTCCTAGATGTGTGTGTAGATGTGAATATAATAACAAACAAGTATACTAAAAATTTCATTTAGGTGAGTGAATGTGATTTCAATATTTTTTAAGTGAAGTGATATATTTACACCACGATAATAATATGACAGACATTTCATGTCTGCTCCAAGAGAAATTCTTTCAATTTTTTATTGGAAAGAATAACATGAGTTAAGTATATTTTCAATACAATCGGGAATATAATTGTAGATTTTCAAAGCTAGAAATGAAACAGATCTTTGACAGAAGGACTTAATCACTCTCTGGGCTTGTTTCTAGTTCCATTCTTACGTGCAGGTAAAATTCTTTTATATTTTTTTGTGTTATTTCATAGATGCACATAGAAAATATAACTGTCTCAGATTAAACATGTTGCTTTCCCTATATAATCGATATGAAGAATAGGTATATGGTTTAGATATAACGATCTTCAGAATTCATTTTTGGATGATTTCTGAAGGACGAATATGAGTTTTCAGAGTACTTTTACAGGCCAATACACTATAACAGAGATGACTTTATTGGAGTTCGAAATACTGCGTTCGAAGATATCTTTCAGGTTTGCATTTTCTGAGGTATTTAAATTTATTAAGAATTACTTGGAGTTTTCTTAAATTATATTTAATTTGACAATCCCACTTTGCATTTGTATCTATGATAATACCTACATTTTTAATATTTGTTATAGGTTTGGTACTCACGTTTTGTACGTTATGAGATAAACCAAGAGGTTTGAATACATCGCTACTTAAGTTGGAGTATTAAATAGTGAAGATTTAAAAAAAATTTCTAATTTATTATCAAATCAGGCTTCTATTAGTTATAGGTCAGTTTCAGATTCAAATTTTGGATAATATAATTTATCTGCTTCATAAGTAATAACAGTGTTATCAGCGTTATATGTCCTGCACTGCGAAATGAGAGTAATCCATTTATGTGAATATTGAATTAAAAACTGCCTAAAATTGTTCCCTGAGGTACACCATAAGTTACATTTCTTTGACCGGCACACCTTACTCTTTCTGAGAGATAACTGGTAAATAGTTGTAACCATTTGTTTGGTATGCCAATTTCTTACAAGGATTGGAATATATTATACTATGGCTAACAGTATCATATGCTTTGGCTAGATCTAAAAAAACTTATAAGCAAAGTTGATTATTATTTAATGCTTCATAAACTTTTGATGCATTTTGCTTAAAACCAAATAGCTTGGGTTAAATTAAATTATATTGGTTTATAAACGATGTAAGTCTATTTTCAACAGTTTCTCAAAAAAATGATCATATATGGAGTAAGTGATGTAGGTTTATAATTTACAGGAAGCCTCGTCTTTATTTTTGTATACTAGTATGATAATTATTTTTTAAGACGTTTGGGCCATAAACTTTTTCTTTACATATATTTATGATATGCACTAGAGGATCGAGTATGAATTGCGAGATTGCTTTTATATATTCGACACACTTCAACAAAAAATTACAGCACTTGCAACGAGACTTACAATATACTCAAAATGCAGTGAAAGAAAAGAGCAAAAGAGAGAGTTCAAAAACAACGACGGGAAGTTCTATCAGATACTGGAAGAAAACATGACAAACAAACAAGAAAGTAATCCAGAAGAATTGCCTGAACAAAAAAAAATTGCTGGATACTGGTCATCGATTTGGAGCGGAATAGCTGGATGTAAGATGGATGAAAAGCGGATACAGAAAGAGGAAGTAGAAAATAGGAATATAAGTCAAATAAACGAATCAGTAGTCACTGAATCAGAGATCAGAGAGTTCACTGCCAATACACACAGCTGGCAAAGCCCGGGCAGAAACAATGTACACAATTTTTGGTACAAAAAGCTAACATACACTCATAAAAAACTGGCAAATTTCATCAACTAATTCATAAGGCAATCAAAAACTACTCCATTGTTTATGACAGAAGGCAAAACTTTTCTACTGCAAAAGGGACAAATAAGCAAAGAGCCGTCTAAATAAAGACCAATCACCTGTCTCCAGACTGTGTACAAAATAATGACTTCATGCATCACGAAAATGATTATTACCCACATCAAACGAAACCAAATAATGACAAAGGGGCAAAAAGGGTGCATCAAAAGGTCCAAAGGGTGTAAGGAACAGCTCATAATAGACTCTGTCATTTTAGATGATGTCAGGAAAAAGAACAAAAACCACAGTTGATGTTATATGGATTACCAAAAAGCCGATGCTTCAGTCCCTCACGAATGGTCGATGAAGATGTTAGGGCTCTTCAAAGTGCTCACAGAGTGCCTACGCCAAATGATGAGCAATTGGCGCAATGTTATTCAAGTATCCGCTGCCCCAGCTTTAGCAATGCCACCAACCGAAATAAAGATAAGACGAGGTATATTTCAAGGAGACTCGTTGATCCTATTATGTTTCTGCTTGGCTCTGGACTCATTGTCGAGACAGCTTATTAGGTCAGGGGTGGGATACACTCTAAAGAACAATCGCATGAAGCACATAATGTCACATCAGCTATACATGTCCTTAAACTTCACGCAGCATCACAAGATAAGCTTGAAGAACCTATTATGCTCGTAGAACAGTTTTTAAGGACATTACTATGAGTTTCGTCCTGAGCAAGTGTAAGATCATCAATATAGAAAGAGGAACATATGCACCAGGAGAAATGAGACTGACAGATGGAGGCCTAATAGAATCAATGGAAGCAGAAGAAATCTACAAATATCGAGGACACCAACAAGCCGAAACAATAGAACACCGACAAATAAAAGAAAACCTAACGATATAATATCTGAACCGAGTGAACAAAATTTGCAAAAAAGAGCTCGACAGTAAGCAAATTGTCAAAGCTCTGAATACGTTGGTAGTACCGGTATTAACTTATTACTCTGGAATTGTCGCTTGGACAGAAACGGACCTCGAAAACAGCATGAGAAACACAAGTACGACCTGACCACGCACAACAAACATCACCCCAAATCAAGCACGCTAAGAATGACTATACCAAAGAAAGACGGAGGAAGAGGTCTAACAGACATCAAAAACCTGCATAATAGATAAGTCGGATTACTGAGAGAATACTTCCCCCGTTACACTTTAACATCTGTTTGAACGACCACTCCTATACACTGCTAAAACTGGCGAACGGAGCTGAACAATCAAATGAGAAAATCATGAGTAAAACAGAGAAATGCCAAGAGTAGAGGAGTAAGAGTCTCCACGGGAGGCATCCAAATGAACTCAGCTAACCACATATTGACATAATAGAGTCGAACGCAGCGCTGATAAATGTGGAGCTTTTCCCAGAAACGGAAGGATCATTCTTGGCGATGTAGGACCAAGTAATAAACACCAGGAACTATCTGAAGCATATCATTAAACAAAAACCTGAAACTATATTGCACATAACATCAAGATGCAGTACGCTGTCGCAAACTGAGTATCTGTATCGACACAATCAAGTCGTTACAATAATACATCAAGACATATGCTACAAGTTGGGTTCGAAAAACGACAAACCCAAGACCCCTCATTATAAATACGAACCATCAGCGGTTATGAAAAATAAACAATATCCTCTCTACTATGATAGATCAATACTAAGAGACCGCATATCAAGCACAATCAGCCTGATAAAGTCACAAGAAACCGGCTAGGGAGAGAAGTATTCGTAATTGATATCGCAGTCTCTAACACCCATAACATACTCGACACAATATGTTCCAAAAAATGAAAATACGAAGAATTATCAGATGAACTAAAGAAGATGTGGAACTACAGTACTAATTGTTCTGTCCAGCACGGGAGTCATACCGAAGGAACTACATAATAGTCTTCAGATATTGGGATTATAACAAAACTCCTAGATGCTACTACAAACAGCTGTTGTTCTGAGTGAAGTGAAGAATAGGTAGAAGTCCATAGTGAAAGCCTGTACAATACGCTAAACGCCAGGATATATGTACCTGAGATAATGGGAAAAATAATAATTATTATTATAAAAGTTGCGTTTTATATTTTCGATAAGTGAATGCAATTTAATTCTACATAACTTTATTTTATAAGTAAATCACGGTCATTGTGATGAAGCTTTGTTTGTCAAGATAATTTACTTCTTTCACTAATGGATTCCATGAGAGCTCTTGTTACCTATGTGACTATTTTAGTGTTTCCTCTATTTCCTTTTTTAAAATAGGTACTTGTATTGATGTTTTTCTGTATAATTGTTATAAATGTTTTTGTTACTGGGACTACTACAATTTAGAATAATTTTCCATGATTATTTAGATATATTGTCTTCACATTTTTTATAGTTGAAGTGCTTGGTATATAACTAAGGTACTCCCTAGTTGTTTTATTACCAAAATCTATTTTTAGCGCGATTGTAAAGTGTTCTGTTATACTATTATTGTCTATCACTACAGGAATAATATTTTCCAAATGCTAGTTTTTGACTTAATAAATAAATCATGTAAGCAATCTGTCATTCTGGTTGGGTTATTAATGGTGGATGTATGTCCATGCTCAATTAGATGATTATTTGTTCCCAGTTACTAGTACTACAATAGAACTAGAAAGCTGTTAACTACGCAATTTCTACTTCAAGTTGCCAACCCAAAGATAGAAGGCAATAATAACTATTTTCATAGCTGTATGTCGCCACTGATTGTGGATAACATTTACTCGGAGAACGTAACGGTGGATTAACATAGCCACAGTTGATTGCAAACCTAGAAAGCATTAAACAATATTTTATACCATTTATAAGGAACAAGGAACAACTCCATGTCGTTTCGTCCATTTATGTTTTTTGTGATTAGTGTATATTGTGCAATATTTACGCATGTATGTACTGACGAGTTCACATTGATTTAGCGATAGTTATGTAATGTTTTTTTGTATTTGATTAGAAATTCTTTTTGTAGCAAGTTTGTATCTAAAATGTATTTTTTCCAGGTAATCAAGTGATTAGTGTATATTGTGCAATATTTACGCATGTATGTACTGACGAGTTCACATTGATTTAGCGATAGTTATGTAATGTTTTTTTGTATTTGATTAGAAATTCTTTTTGTAGCAAGTTTGTATCTAAAATGTATTTTCTCCAGGTAATCAAGCATATATTGTATTAAAACGCCACTTTTTAACTCGATTTAAATTATCATATTATAGTACAGTATTATGTTATGCTATAATATTCTACTCCAACCAATTTCTAATTACTATGATAAAAGTTCATTGTTTTCACACACGAAATATAAAACATACTGAATCATTGTTGTTCTTACTTCTAGGGAACGAATGGCAGGTAAAAACAATAACTACATTTTCTGAGTCGCGATGCAGACTCAGTGAAACACTTCAAAATTTTAGAATCTAAAAGTCGTAAGCTAGTCACGATCGAAAATTAAATTCCAACGAAGCATCTTGCTCGGTGCAGGCCAAAGTAGCTTTAAACGAAATAAATAATGTAGAAATGTCGAGTCGTCTCGTAGAGCAGGATGGTGAGGGCAATTTGCACTTGGAAAACCACATCACGTAGAAATCTGTACGTTAGAAGCGGTGACAACGGCGCGGTAGATGTCAGAAAGGGATTTAATTAAGGTGCCGTAAAAAGCCACCGTCTGTCTCAGGATCTGAGAATGGTCGGAGTTGGGTGCAGATTCCGTCCGATTGTTGCTTCTGGCATTCAGTTATTATTCTCAGAATTGCTGGTTAATCCGGACGGTCTTAACACTAAAGTGAAAACCTGTCTTAACTTTTTTCCAATTACCGGGAAATTTGCTTTTCAATATTTATCACTATCGTTACATTAATCATGGCCAACACCTGGAATATGAATATTTATTTTGTCATTTGGGGACCAACCACAATATAAAATAGAGACACCGGTAATTTGGAGTTTTAAACAAATAATATTACAAATATCAGCACTCCAGACTTTTAACAGCGGTTCACAGAGTTAATTTTACCTTTGTACAGATAGGTTTTGCGAAGCAATTAACGAAACCGGTCGATAGTTTTGATGAGTGCCGAATTTATTGTTTTCTTCAACGTGTTTATTTACTACTACTAGTGGAAGTTTACTTTTTCAAATAAAAAGTCATTAAAATTCTTTTAAATCTCAGCAAAAAACAAACATTTTTATATTAAACTCTAATTTTATGATAAATAATATGTGTTTTAAATATTTCGAGGTAGGTATGAATATTTAAATTTGATGTACCAAAGAGTAATGACTACTTATTAGATTTTAGGATTTCCGTATTTGTTTAAATTAAAAACTAACGTATTTAAGTAATACATCATCTTAAACTATTCATTTAATTTTTTTGAGTTAGTTCAATTTATTCGAAACGGCAACGACAAATTTAAATCATTGATAAATTACGGAATTTTTGCCCGCCATAGCTCCATCTCTCTTTCAGTCCTCTCATTCTAATGTTGACGGCATGCAGCGTTTATGGGAAGGGGCAGGCCCATTTCTGTTAATATGCCAATGATATAAACTTAAAGGCATAAAAGAAATTAAATTAAAGAGAATGAGAATGCAATTGATATTGCAGACGACGATTATCTCAAAGAGAATAAAAAAATAAATAATAGTGGTGAAAATGGTTTTAAATGATAACGTCAAAAATTGTCACAAGTCACATAATTTCTTTAGGTGTGACAGTCGATTTCTAGCGTTTTTGAGCTGACAGACAACGATATTCTTATAGAGAATAAAAAATAAATAAAATAATATGGCAAAAAAGATTGCTATTGATAACGTCAAAAAATTGCCACAATATTACTTTCTGGCGTTTTTAAGTTGGCAGGCCAAATATTTTTTAAAGATCAGGATATTGGCTAATTAAAGATTTACTGATAATTCAGGTCTATGATGATGGCAAAACTTTGTTGCTTATTAGTAATGAATAATTTAATTGAACATTCTTTCTAGCAAATTCGTATAGTCACACCAAGCTCATTCTGTACGTATTATTTTTTTATGTTAAAAAAACTTTTATAAGAATGGATGCCTTGTCCCACTGTAAAAATTCCCAAAAATATTTTTATAAAAATGGTCAGCTGAGACAACTATAATATTGCCTTTAATCGACAGATTATAAAATATACCAAAATATTAACTTTAAAGTTATTAAAAATGAAAATATGCAAAACCAATCATACATTAGCTGGAGAGAGTGTGGCTTGTGTTCATAGATAAAGATAACCTGCTTAGGTTTCTCAAAGAGAGTCATAGAGAAAAGTATAAGAGTTTCTGTATTATCAGTTGGCATCACGTTGATCGGAGTGCCACTAGTTATGGGTACAAAAACTAATTTTTACAGGCGGGACATTCAAATTTGTTAGTTTCAATTATGGGTACGTAAATTTTACAATTTGTCTTCAAATTGTTTATTAGGTATAATTACTTCAATATAAAAAATGAAATTATATTTCATTTTTTGTGATGAAATAGTCACAATAAACAATTGTAAGACAAATAATTTAGATGAATAAGAAAAGAGTACACATTTAAATGTTTTATTAACACCTACATGATAACATAAAACAATTGAATAACATATTTGTCTATTAAACATAGGACAGTAATATATTGTTCTATATATATTATCAACTTCAAAATTCTTATTTTATATTTAGATTTTTAGTAGTTAACATAACAAATAATTTTTACAAATTGTACAATAAATCATTTATACATGAACGAAGAAGATTGGGGAAGTTCACAAAGTTTTAAATTTATTTGTTGAATTTCCCTTCATTGCTTGTTTTTTATAATAAATGATAATTACTAAATGAGTAGAAAGAATAATGTATGTTACTTCCATGTATAAGGGCCGTTAATACACTTGCATGTATCCTACAATATGCTCGTGTATTAATGATCGTTACATAAAATACAATAATATCTATACCATTAATTGATCACACAGTTTACATATTATTAATCACAAAATTTCATCTTTTTACTAAAATTACATTATATTTTAGAAAGTCAATCCAATATAACATCAAATTGTACATTAAGTTAGGTATTTCAAAATTATTGACAACTAAAAATTCTCCATTTCCATGGAACGGGAATAAGTCTAAAAAAATTTAAACAGTACCTTAAGTTACCAACAAAAAATTATTTTTGTTTGTTATTTCTCATAGCAGCATTACAAACAAACTTTTATTAGTTAAGAAAACATGTATGATTTATGTTCTTTACTTTTACAAAGAGTTCCGTTTTTTTAACAATACTTTCTACATGACCTAAAAGTGGAAAAATGTGATATACAATGTCATGCAGTATTGAAGTTCGACGACTCTCTTTGTACATAAATCAGAAGTTTTATCATCAAGTCAGTAAAACTATAGTGAACGTCTAAAATAGCTGTCTGCAATTTTTAGCCTTACCTTCGCAATTAAAAATTGTCAAAATTTGAATCACTCAATTCTGTATCTAAAAACTAAAATTCAGAATTTTTCAATTCATTACTAGTAATAGAAGTCAATGGTTTTGGTTCATTACTAATGAAAGGGACTGTTATTGACCATGAAGGTTTGTTAGAGCTAGCAGTACTGCTTTTAAAAAATCCATGCCTGCGCTGGATCTAATTTTTAATTAAAATATTGAATTAACTGATTTAGACAATTTAACTGCTATTTAATATTGTGATTACTATTTGATAGATGCCTTTTGTTAATTTAAAACTTCCATTTTTCTGATCTTTTAGTAATATGAATCTTCTTCTTGGGAGATAAATTACTGACTCTGGTTTCATTTATTTTACTCAATCCCAGATTCCAAATGGTGTTTTTCAGGTAAATGTTCAAATTGAGTTTTCTTCAAAGTATCATTATTGTTACAAAAAATAAGTTTTCTTTTTACATGCAATACTGTATTTTCAAAAGATTTTGGGCAATATTTGGTTGTTTTTACTATATTCAACTATATTTTTAGAGGTGTATAATGTCATGGCTGTAAATATGAAACAACTTTAAGAAGTCTTTTGCATAATGTAGGGGAAGTGTCCTTAAAATAGGACAGTAATCTAAAACGGGATACCATGTTTTTTTTGTGAAACGAGTGTTGCCATCTAGCGAAATATTGCCCAAGCGCAAGCTGTACAGATTTTAAACTTGCTCACGGACTTTCAGTTTTATAGTGAATGTGATTGTTGACACACGTAAGTTTTTATGTTTTTCAATATTTTAATGTAATATTATTAACTCATAATAGTAAGGATTGCTTCTTTATTTGTGAAGAGAATGTGTTGATAATTTTTAAAGAATCAGATAAGATGTTAAACGTTGATATAGTCATGAAAGTTCATCAATATATTTTAAGGTTAAGTTTGTAAAATTCACGGAAGTCAAATGTTGAGGTATAGATAAAACGGGATATGTGGCATTTGTTTAAAATGAGATATCCCATTTTACCTAAACTATATTGATAACATTTTTTACCTGCTTTTTCTTTGTTGCAGTATCAATAGATACACAATATGGCGGGTGCATACTCAAGAAAAAGCAACCGACAGGGATGGTCTGAGGAAAACATGAAAAAAGCAATAGACATGGTATTAAATCGAGAATGTGGTTATCTGAAAGCGGCAAAACTTTGCCACGTACCAAAGAGTACTTTAGAACGTCGTGTTAAAGGAAAAAACAAAATAAGAAAAGATTCTCTCGAAGGTTTAGGTAGCAGACTTGTTAAGTTTAACGAGGCGCAAGAAATGGACCTTGTTCGATTTATTACCAACATGGAGACATTGATGTTTGGTTTGACCACTGATTCCGTGCGACGTTTAGCTTATCAGTTTGCTGAACAGAATAACATATCGCACCACTTCCGCACCGTTAAGAAGAAAGCTGGTTGGCACTGGTTGCAAAATTTCCTTAGAAGAAATAGACTATCACTTCAAATTCCAGAGGCAACCTCAGCTGCACGTGCCAGAAGTTTCAACCGAATAAACGTTTCCAAATTTTTTGACCTACTTGAACCACTTCAACAAAAACATAATTATTCTCCATAAAAAATCTACAATGTTGATGAGACAGGGATCACCACTGTACAGGGACGTCCCTCGAGGGTGATTGCATTGAAAGGACGTAAACAACTAGGGTCACTTACTTCTGCTGAACGTGGCACTTTGTGTACCGCAGTTATTTGTATGAATGCTGCTGGCAGCTATACCCTCCTATGATTATATTTCCACGGGTTCGCATGAAAGCAGAGTTTCTAAATGGTGCGCCTCCTGAAACAATTTGTGCCTGCCAGCCCACAGGTTATATGCAACTCGATTTATTTGAGCAATGGTTTGACCATTTTTTGAAATTCTCTGGTGCATCCCAAAATGCCCCTTCATTGTTGATTTTAGATGGACATAAAACACACACACACAAAATTTGAACGTTATAGAAAAAGCCAGAAAGTATTCTGTCACTATTTTATGTTTACCTACGCATTGTAGCCACAAAATGCAACCCATTGATGTTTCATTCATGGCTCCCCTTTCAACTTTCTACAATCAAGAAGTTAAATGTTTTCCACGTTATCATCCTGGAAGAGTAGTCACTATATATCAGATTGCAGAATTATTTGGTAAGGCTTATTTGCGAGCCAGCACTCCTACAAACGCAATAAATGGTTTTAGGAAGACAGGTTTATACCCAGTTGATCGTAATGTATTCACCGAAGATATGTTTTCTGCTGCACAACCAACTGATGTTCCCGAAGAGGTTCCCGTTCACAATAACATTAGAGAAGTTGCGGAAACTGGTTCACATCTCGATGAAAATGATAACGTAGATGAGGTTCAACAAGAAGTGCTACCTGAAACACCAACAAGACCGTCGGGAATATCAAAAGAGAAGACCCCCTACACTCCTCAACCTTCAACGTCGAAAGGCCCAAAAGAAGTTCAGAGCGAGACACTGTACTTCTCACCGGAAACAATTCTACCTTATCCCAAAGTGACTAAGAAAACACAACAGACCTCCAAAAGGAAAAAAACTGGTAAAACTGTTGTTTTAACCAGCACTCCTTACAAAACAGAATTAAGAAATTCATTGGAACAAAAGCGATCGAAAGAAATCAATAAACGTCCTAATATAAAGAGAAAAATTGGAAAAACTAAAAACAAAAAGAAAGCCAAGATTGAAAAGGACGTGGATTTTAACACATCTGAAGACGACAGTGACCCTGAATGCTTTTATTGTGGGAACAATTTTAGTGAGAGTGAAAAAGGAGAAGGCTGGATCCAATGTGTGGGTTGTAACCGATGGGATGCTTGTTCCGGAGCAGAGGGAGACGAGGAAAACTTTCTCTGCGATTACTGCATTTCTTCCTAATTTCTATTTTTGTTCGTTTATTTTAATAGTGGATCGCTTCTTTTGTTTATTTTAATATTTTTATGTCCAATAAAACATTTTTAAGTAAAACCTTGTTATCATTTTGGAATAAGGTTGACAAGTAAATTAACATATGAATTACTATCCCATTTTAAAAATATAGGGTATCCCATTTTAAACATAATACTCCCTAAAACGGGACAGATGTACTTTTTTTTTAAAATCAATATATTTTTTATATTTATGTTATTGTAAAAATTGTTTGGACATATAATGAAAAACACTTTAGAGAACATGTTTGTAAATTTTTGGCGAGATTTTCTTGATTTCTCGATTATTTATGGCTACTCAAACCTTAAGTATCCCATTTTAGGGACACTTCCCCTACTTGTGAATGCGTAATAAAATTTGAAAAGTATTTTTATCTTAAACTCCAAATTGCGAAGTGGCCAAAATATTTACGATTACAATTTTTTACAATACAACTATGAGGAATTCTACCTAGTGATGACATGTTAAAGGTTCACTTACTTTGATTTACATGATTAAAAATAAAATCATAGGCCAATTAAAAACGAAACTAATCCTACTCAATCTTACACCATATTTTCGTGTTTATAATATTTGTCATATTTTTAGAAATTTTTATTTTTGACACTTTTTCCAAAGACAATCTGTAAAAACATAATTATAGTTTCTCTATAGACATTGGATTTCGAGTTTCAGATCGTGAAACTGTGCGCGCGTCTTTAAATTCAAACTTCGTCGATGTTGGTGGGGACTAAACATCCAATCACTTTACTAGTTCCGTAAAAATTATAGAAACTGTTCTATTTCATAAAAACATTTTATGAAAAAGTTATCCATAGATAACTTTTATATAGGGAGAAGTTTATCTATGGTTCTACGTAAGAAGCACCATAAAAATATTTTTACCGGAAATTATTCTTATGAAAATGTGTTCTGTCCCATTGAAAAAATGGTTTTTATGTATGATTTTTATAAAAACAATTTACGTGGTGTCATGAAAATAGAAGCACCATGAAAATATTTTTACGAGATGTCATTTTTATAAAAGTTTGTGTTGTCACACTATCAAAATAGTGTTTATAAAACTTTTGATACAAATTTTCACAGTGGGACAGGGGTATTACAATTAATAATTTAAAAATATTTAAGGTGTCTATGACGTAACTTCCGATGTCATCGGCTCTCGGCACACCACACATCATATCACAATATTGAAATGAAACAAGCAATTATTGAAAGGGGGTTTCCCCGTTATATATTAAAAAGCTTGTCGAACAACTCCGGACCGCTAATTACGAAATACTGTCAATATATGTAAAAAAAATTATTGTCACTAGTAACATAAACATAACAAAAAGATATAAATTCACAATTTCAAATCTTTCTACATTGCTCGAATATTCTGGCGATCAGACGACACGGCAAGGTCGTTACGACATAAATAATAATCTGTGAAGTGCAATGGTTTGTTAAACATTCTGTAATGCAGTATTTGAAAAATCATCATCATCGATTTGAACAAGAAATTATGTACTGCTTCTAAATCATAAAATACCTATTAATATTCTCTTTTCAGTATTGTTTCACCCCTCTTAGAAAATTATCGATGATCTTTTGTCTAAAAATACATTATTCCCTCTGTTTTCACAGAAGCATCTATTAATTTTCTTTACACAAAGCTCTGAGGATGGCCTGATAGTGTGAATCACATCGATTATTTGGTAATTGAGATGGATTCACCATATAACAGGCTCTGCTTGACATAATTGGAGGTAACTGGCAATTTATCTGTACCTGTATAGGCAGTGTATTAAACCTTTATTACCTTGTTTCTCTCCACTGTGCTAATGATTTTAGGGAAAATTCATTACTAGAGGGAGTGTTACGTTTATTAAGAACTTCCATTTTTTAAATTGATTTTAATCAGTTGTGATATCACAAGAGCTTCGAAAATAATCGATTATTTTATGAGTAACGATACGTAATCTACGAAAAATTATAAGAGCGCATTTCGAGTGGTTTTTTTAAGGATGACGTCGAGTTATTCGTAAAAAAAAATATATTTTCGATTTCTCGAGTGATATTAGTTACGATTATATAATGAATGGACTGATAATAATAAGAACACATGTAAAGTGTTCGTTCGATGTCTTCTCAAGAAATTCATATTTTCGCTGTTTACAGAATGCCGAAAATTGCTTCCAAACGCATTTCGGCGTTTTTTGCGTGTTCAGATGAGGCGTTAAAGATCTAATTGCTTTGCTTGTTTCTAAACATGAAGCTATTCCAAAGCTGACTTTTGAGAAATTTCAAAAGGTGGTTACTATGGTAACATACATTGTTGGACCCACCGAAAAACCGTAGTGCTTAAATCACGTCACACGTATAATCGCTTATCTATATGCCGTAACTATGATCAATTCGTAAGTTCTATTGGCTAATTTTGTCATGAATTATATAATCAATCAAATACTCGAAAAAATAGATAGTTATTCATGTGCTTGAAAAATGTTTGATATAACGTTAGCTTTGGGAATATTTTGTGAGATATGTGACAGAATAATAATTCCGCAGCTTGTCTTATCACATATTTCTATGATTTATACTTTTCCGCCAAACCTATCTACGATGAGGAAAGTATTGGTTTACACCAACACTGGTTGCCTTTTATATTTCGGGAATAGAAAACAAAAACAAATATTAATCATCGAAAATCACTTTATTGTTTTCCAAAATATTCCCCATGAAGATCTATACCCTTTTGCATGCGTTTGAACCAATTGTCGAAGCATTTTTGCCACTATGATTGAGGTATCTCCAAAACATGCATTCTGAATGCAGCAACCGCTTCTTCAGGTGTCGAAAAACGTTGATCTCTCAGTTTGTTTTTCACGTACGGGAATAAAAAGAAGTTATTTGGTGCCAAGTCAGTACTATACGGCGGATGACTCAACAAATCGATGTTTTGGGTGCTCAAAAATGCAGTTGTTTGAGCCGATGTGTGGTGTGGCGTGGTGAAGAGTGATCCGTCTTCGGCGGTTGGTTTTCCTGATTTCTTGGAAGACAACTGGCAAACAAATGGTTGTGTACCACTCAGAATTGACTGTTCTGCGTTGTTCTAGTGGTACGGTTGTGACATGTCCAGTTTTTCCAACAAAAACAAGCGACCGTTTGCTTGGAAGTGCTTCGTGCGCGAACAACTTTTGTTGGATTTGGCTCCTCTTGAAACATCCATACAGTCGACTGCTGTTTATTTTTGGGCTCATAAGCGTAAGTCAACGATTCATCACCTGACACGATGTCATAGACGTGTTTCGAAGCACCGCGATCGTATTTTTTGAGCATTTCTTTCGACCAATCGACACGAGCCTTTTTTTGAGCGATTGACAAATTGTGTGGGATCCAACGCGAACAAATTTTGTTGACAGTCAAATGTTTATGCAATATTGAATGTATGCACTGTTGCTGAGTTAATTCACGTCGAAAGTTGTAAAAAATGATCGCATGAAAATGTTCAATATTTAATTGCAGATGAATCTTTTAAGTTACTGCGAACAACACAAATACCGCTCATATGTCAAAACTTTCTGAGTACGTATAACCTCAAAAATGTCCAACTTTACGATAGAGCTGTCAGTTGCCAGATTGAGACACTAGGGTTGACAAATCCCGAAACATAAAAGGCAACCCTCGTTATAAGTTTTTCAATGAGATATACACGAAAAGGGGATTTTAAAAAAATCCTGTGTGTATGTGGTCGTCGTCTATGTCGTCGGCCACTTCATGTGACATGTCTTGTTAGCACGATGCAGCCTCCGAAGTGCATAAAGTCACCAATTTTATGATTGAATATTGTTCAAGGCATCTCACAGATGAACCCTATCAGAGACAACCAAACGAAACTGCTAACTTAATAGGAAAACGTGTCCGGCAGCTCATAGGTGAATAGGCAGTTATTTTTATTTTGAAAATTTAGAATTTTTTTACCCTTAACGTCGTAACGTCGTTGATTGTGGAAGTCATAGAATGATGGATAACGTGAGTTTTTATTTATTAATACCCTCAGTGTACAAACATAAACCAATGTTGAATATTTTGAAAAAAGATGTAAAAAATGGTTTGCAGCACTAAAATGAGAATATTTAACTAAAAGTACATTAATGCACGTTCGAATTTGCTCAAAACACTTTATAACAGGTGCATTAATAGATATATATGTAACTACTAAATGTGTTTATAAAAATATGAAAATCACAGAATCCTGAAGAATCATTATATTACATTATTTTTTATTGGATATATGGAAAAAAATAATAAAGCTTTAAAAAAACTAGAACGGTCTCAAAGAAAGGAAAAAAGAGAACAAAATAAAGTTGTAGTAATAATCACATTAAATTGTTTGCTAAATTAATATTTATGTTCTATCTTTTAATATTTTCTGAGACAAGTGTATTTAGACAAAAAATTGTTACAGGATCAAAATTTTGTTGTGCTACTACTGTCCGTAGCTTTTGTTTCAGGGTAATTTGGCATTTTATTCACATATTTTATAGGTAACGCTTTATTCAATTTTGTTAGGATAATAAGGATGTGACTCAAGATATTGCTGCTAAGACAAGATCTAATTTTTATTGACACTAAATTGTCATTCTTCTTAAACTGACTTAAACATAGCCTTTCTTTTTGTAGTACTTTAAAAGAAAATGTGAGAAGTTTGCAAATGAATATCAAAACCAATGAATAACATTGTTTCAATTATCTTTGAACACAGCTTGGACAATACTGTGGGTTTCATAGAATTGTAGAGGAACTTATGTCATTCCCAAACAGTCCATGTGGTACCATTCTATTTTGAAATTACCATTTTCACAGACAATCATATGTCATTAATCGAATACAAGTACAAAATCTTGAGGTAACATTCATATTTCTTGTTCAATACTACTCACTAAGGACTTCTGGCATAATGACATTTTTATGAAACAAACTTTTTTGAGATTTCAAAGCCCAATAATCTTCATTAAATAATACTAGCTCTATAAATAGTTCTTCACCACTATATATCACAAAACAATGTCTTTGTCACATCCATTTTATAAATCGTGTATAAGCATGTGTGGTATCCAACAATCTTCTAGTAAGGACAAAATAAGTAACAATGTCCATATTGCTTAGTGGAGGAAATTTAGTCGCATCCGTGGAGACGTCTTCACTTTTTAAAGTGAAAGGGTCCAGGTTCAGGTTACCAATAACACTTAACTTTTGATTATACTGGTTCGCCACTTCAGGATCCTCCATTGATAATCATTCGAAATACTCACTTATGATGGTAACTTATCAAAAATAATTCCAAAAAATCGCACAAACAAACGATTCTTCGCAAAACTCTAAAAACAAACCACTTTATATGACACAACCCAACTCTCTGTTTGTCCTCTGGCGGGCAAAGTGAATGCAATCAGTTGTTTTCGTAGAGTGTCTCATGGAAACTGAAAACTGTGGCCGTGCAAATGAAATTTATGGTGTCAGAGATGGATCATATTTTAAATGTAGCTGAAAAAAGTAAGTTGATAGAATAGTGCTATTAGTATAAATGAGATATTTGTATAAAGGAAAATTTAAAAGTGGTGTTCTAATTCACACAATTATTGAGATTTAAATTTTTGTTACTTCATAACAATCATTTATTTTGCTTATTAAATTGTAATTTATGTATACTATAACTTTACAATGATAATGAATAAGGTGTTTATATTCAGCAATACAAGAGAGAAATTCAACTGCCAATTGCAACTTCCAGTATCAAGAAACCTATTTTTAGGGGGATTTCAAACCTTTCTAGAACTGAAGCAACACCCATTTGCGTAAATGATTTTTAAATAAGTATCGTTTGCGGCTATTGTGAAATTATATAGGTATTCAATATATTATGATATATATTCTTTTTCAAACATTGGTAAAATAAAATCAGTGCAAAGCAGAATGCGTGTTGTGTTTGATTTTTCAATTTTTATATACAATGTCATAAAAATTTCTAAACTTAATGCTGAAGAATTAAAATTGTACGATTTAAAAAAAATACAGTCATTTTCATAGAAGTTATTCAAATATTTTTAGTCTAGCGAAAAGAACAGTTCATATGATTCACATAAATTTCATAATGAAACACAATGTCTCTTCAACAATTTGTTTTTAATACATTTCGCTGACCAGGTGCATCAGTGGAGCATCTCAAATTTTTCAAAACTGTGTTAAACATTGCGTTTTAACAGTTTTCGTTCAATTCTGTTGAAATGCAACGATTGACACAGTTTTGAAAATGTTTGAGATGTTTCACTGTTGTAGCCGGTGAGCGACATTTTTTTTATTTAACCGCCATTCTTGACCACACCAACAAATTTTGTTGGGTGCCTTTATATGAACAATAGTAAAAGGCCAAGATCAAACCGCAGCGCCCTCTAATAGTGCCTGCTATTCCAGTAGTCCAAATAAGTTTCGCAGAACACAAATGATGCATTGCTTGTCTCTGACCCTATTGATTTTCAGCCCACCGGCGCCAGTACAACGGGGTGCAATGGTACTTGGAGTACATTTGTGTTCATTTTTGGAGAAATTTCAATTTGTTCTCACGATCCAGCCACCGGAGTGCATAAAATCACTAACTTAATGATTGTATATTGTTCAGGGCATCTCAAAGATGAACCCTATTGATTTTAAGCTCACCGAAGCCAGTACAACGGGTGCTTTCAGTAGTTTTTGGAGAAATTTCGGTTTGTTAACATGATACAGTGTCCGGAGTTTGAGGAAGTGATCAATTTTATGATTGGATATTGTTTAGATCATCTCACAGATCAACCCTATTGATTTTCAGCTTACCAAAGCCATTACAACGGATCCTATCAATTAAGATATACCACATTTTCGGTTTGTTGGTACAATATACGTACAGCCTTTGGAGTGTATGAGAGCGGAAAAGTTAGTTTTAATATTAAGAACCGTTTTTTTATATTTTCTATTTATCATACACGTTGAATTATGTTGGTCGGAATAATTAGGATTCTATGTTGTTTTCAACTTCGTATTCAAGACTTTCAGCTATTATCATGGTCCGATTATTTCAGAAAATGGAAAATAAGGGAATATAGATAGATGCTTACACAATATGAATACAGTGAATCAAAGATATAGAATGACGAATAAAGAGCTATTTAAATCCCATATAGATACAAGCTGTGATCGTATCGCTATTCTGCTCAGGGATGTTGGGCTGAAAGGCATATACCTTGTATTGTGGAGGTGTAATGACGCAGGAACCTGTGTTCAAGTTATGCGTCCAACCTTTCAATACAGATCCAAAGGAGCAGGGGAATATACGACGATTACCACATTCTTTGAGGAGATTAAATATTAAGGCTTATGGCAATGACAATGTAAGAAGTTTTTTCACTTCTGAAAATAGTCAATTCAAATATATCAAATTCGATAGATAGACAGATTGATATGGATTATGGGCGCATCGATATCTGTGATCTTTTAGCGTCTTTGCTCTATGTGAAAGTATATGGGTGTTTTCTTATTTTAAATTAATCTGTATAAGCTGGTATCCTAGTATCCCAGTAGTGTTTTTCTGAGAAAAGTAATTTGATATTCATGGGTAGATTACATTTGATTCTATATGGTGTATATTTCTTGGAATGCATAATTATATCTATAAGTAGTGGTAATTGTTACAAGTATCACATATTGGTGGTTCTCCGGCTGATAGTAAATACTCATGGGTTAACTTTGTGTGTCCATTTATTAGTCTTGTGAGGACTATAAGAAATTCGAGCATTTCAGATTAATTGGAAGCGTTTAAGCATTTCCAAATATTTTTTTGAATGAAAATATTATTCAATATTTTATTATATTTAGGAATTACTTTCTATCTTGAAAATCGAGGAATCTGTCTGTGTGGACGAGAGATGGTAAACTTGAATGTATTAGTGTACATGGAAAAAACAATATTTTTTTCGATTAATTTCATTGTTATCTGCTTCGGTAAAGATAAGCTAATCATTATACCACATTTTCTTTTGATGGAATGTGTATAAGAGTTGGCCGTCAGAATAAATTGGAGTTATATACATTTATAGATATTCCGGAAAAAAACTCAAAAAATGAAACCTTGGAACACTGATAAACATTCCAAGTATTATCATATTGGGCTTTTCAGAATTCGGAAAACTGGAAGTTTCTACTGCTGAAAGTTTCAAAATATTTGTGTTTCAAAAGGTATTTGTAAAATTTTGAATCAAACTTAAATTTGTATCACTACATTTTCAATAAGGGATTAGAAGATCTAATGCCAATTTCAATATTCCCATAGAAAACATAATGTTAGAAGATACTACAAAGGGCGACATTTATTAATCGTATATCCAATTCTTCAATTGGAGGGGAAACAGCTTGAAATTTCCATGTAACAGATTTTTTTCAAATTTAAAAATGTTTTTAAGAGAGACACTACCTAAACAATAGCAGAGGGCGACAAATTAAAATTATCTCCGAAGCTGTCCCATTGAAATTCATCGAGCAAAATGAAAAAGTGCTTTCGACCTGTGACAAAGAGGCTTTATAGCCTCTCTTACAACAGTGCTACGAGCATAATTTCCCGTTTTTTTTATTACCAGTCCTGTGCCTTTGTTGTAAATAGATCCTAAGAAGAGTATAAGTAAATTAGAAGACGTGATAACAATCTCCCCCTTTTTAAAAAGAGGATCAAGACATCCCGTGATCTTTTTAAGGCGCAGGAGCGTCCGGGATTTTTTTTCGAATACAAAAACACTATACCTTAACTAACTCTGTAATATTGAGCGTATAAGTGACAATTAATACTACAGTCACAGAAGACGAAGATAATTCAGCTTACATAATGACTTGATCGCCAATAGCACGAGATATAGTAGACCAAACGTATAAATATAACAAATAAGAAAGATGAGACATCTTGAAGGAATTTTGAAGTCCTGATAATTTTAGTTATTATGAAAATTCTTGATAGTTCATTTGAAACTGGTGCCTGTTGGCGAAAAGGATATATTTTGTCAAAATGTGTTTAAAACTTAGCAGAAAGTTGCATTGTTGATAGGTGGGTTTTGGAGAAGGAGATATCAAGTATCCATTAGTGAGTCACTTATGGTCAATACCTAATATTTCTACAAAGATCATCTGGTCTGTTACGACACCCGCAACTTCATCTACTACTTCTGCAATAGCGATCATTTCAATTTTATCAAAATTTGCCATTTGGTTATATCACCAGTAAGGCATGTAAACAATGAATTGAGGTTAGGATTCAAGCCACGCCCTTCGATTACTGTTATCGCATGTTAAATATTCGCTAGTTGTTCTATGCACAGATAACCCACAGATAGATGAGACACTAATGGTGGCGCCATCTAAAGAGCCTGTCGACTAAACAATTGAGTGATGTTAAAAATGTTTCTGTAATTTTAGGTTTTGGTGGTGTATTTAAATTTACTGTATTCTAATTATTTTATTTCAAAATAACCATTTATAGTCCATCATTTGACATTCCATTCAATTCAACTCCAGTAACTCAATAATGATTAGATGTTGAGTTAAATTAAACGAAATATCAAATGGTGGACCGTAAATGGTTAAATTGGGAAAAATAAAACAATAATCATATAAACAGTTTATTTATTTTGGTATAAAAATACACAACAAATAATTTCTTTCCCGAAGTACTTTTCTTAACAAACAGAATGACAATAAATACACTATAATGTAAAAACAATGCTATAATTAAAAAATAATTTGAGTAACATACATTCTAGATTGGAGTATCATTAGATTTTTAAATGATGTTAAATCAAGATAAAAGTAGAATATTATTTATGATAAGTTTATATTAATTTATTTATTTATGATTTTACTCCTATAAACACACAGAGCTGGACAAACTACTGGAGTACAACTGCTACTTACTTAATCAAAAAAAGTGTTAGCAATGAGTAGTTAACTAATATTTTTGGGAACTTTCTGTGAAAGAAAACATTTGGATATAATTACTATGAATGTTAAAATAAAAGTAATTAGAATACTTTTAAAGGAAAAGTTGTTAACTACTGCCCATCTCTGTAAATACAAGGTGCCAAGTGATTACATATAAGAGTGCTAAACAGCACTTTTGACTGTACAAAAATTAAAATAATATATCTAACATTTCATTTCCACTTAAAACCCATCTTTATTTCTCTACTGGAAGTTTTAAATATGTTAGGTTAGGTTAGGATTGAGAAAGAAAAAATGCTCAAATTTTTTTAATAAAACTTAACGAGTACACCAATTATTAGACTCCTTCAGAATACACCTTGATATTGTCTTTTCAATTAATAATAATAAAGCAACGGAACAACAGATAATCGTTACACTATAGCAATTAAAAAATACACCAAAATAACGAAACCTCATAATAACCTCAACACTTGAACTAAGAGACGATAACAGTATATAACAGGTAACCTGTGGGGACGAGCAATATGACATCGCGCATAAGCAGTAATAAAAATCAATAAAAATTTATTACTAACGTCGTTACAGTTTTCGTTAATTTTTTGGAATCATCTACCGATTTTAGTTACTCGACAGGCTCTATAGATGGCACGGTCTTCAGTGTCCCTAGCCTGGTTCTACGGTCGATAATTATCGCTTTCGATATTTGAACATACCAGTTTTAGGGTCTTCTTCGATAAAGTGCGAAAATCTGACATCTTTCGAAATATATGATACTTTGCAAATGACCCATATAGAAAATGAAAAAGTAATGTTTAATTATTAAATTAATTTTGAATTTGTTAATGTGTTAACATGTGTTAATACATTTTTTTTTCGAACAATGTTTTCTTTTCTTTTTTCTGCTTTAAGGACGTTTTTCTCAGCTGTATATCGACGAGTTTTTTTGATTTTTGGCATACAAATTTAAAATAATAGTTTTCAAAAACTTTTTCATTAAAGTCGGTCACCGAATCATTTGATTTGCATAAAACACACTTCTTCACTTATTTAAATTTTTTTACAAAACACGTGTTTACAAACGGACTCTGTTTGCTCCAAAACGATTCACAATAGCATATTAGTTTTAGCTGTGCCCTTCTCTATCGCATCAAACAGTACGCGCAATGCCTCTGTCATACATGGTTGCTTGCTCTGATTTTTAATTGAAAGGCCTGACAACTGTCATTTATGAATCGATTTTCTGAACAAACCCTATTTTACTGTATTCGTTATAAAATTGCTTAAATTTCAATTATTTGATTCCTCATTTTTGTTTTGGCCTTCCCCTTGATCGTGTTGTTAGTTGAATCCATCCAGTGTTTTTTCTTATTAGCTCCTCTGATTTTCAGCGATAGATGTGTCCCCATCATCGTAGTCTTTAGGCTTTAACTACATTAAAGATATCTTCTCCTTCTAGAATATCTTCAATCAAATTATTATTCAGCCTTCTGGGGCCGTTCATTTTTCGTATGATTTTCCTTTCAAATATTTCTAGATTTTCTGTATCCTTGGCTGTGAGGCCCATTGCTTCGGCTGCATATGTTAAAATTGGACGTATTGCTACTTTATATATACTTTTAGCCATGTTTGTTTGCATAGTATTTTTTTGAACTTCCAGAATATCTTATTGTCCATTAATATTCGCTGGGTTATTTCGTCGCTTAGATTATTATTGCTGTTAATAATTACTCCTAGTTATTTAAAGAGCAACACTTTTAGAAACAATTTTCACCTATTTTTGTCTCTTTCACTTTCGGTTTCTCTCTTCTTGTGCATATGAGGTATTTCGTCTTCCATTCGTGACTCTCTTATGAGAGTTAACAATGCGTTTTCCATGCTTCTCTGGTCTGTTGCCATTAACGCTATATCGTCGGCATATGCTACTACCTGCATTGAAGCTTGTGAAATTGTTCGACTCATTTCTCTCTGCTTTACTGTTCCGTCCAAGGCAATGTTGAAGAGTGTGGTAGATATGACATCTCCTTGTCTTACTCTTGTTTCAGTCGAGCTTTTTTCCGTGACTTCTTCGCTTGTTATTACTCTTGCTTATGATTGTTCCATAGACATTTTTATTAAATTGGTCAACTTTGATGGTATTTCCAACTCTTTCAAATCCTGTAATAGTTACCTTTGAGAAACTATTTTCCCGTAATCCATGTTGATATTGGCCAATTGTTCTTTTAGCATATCTAGTTAACTTTCGTCGTATAAGTGTTGTTAGTCTAGTCGACAAGTTGAAAATGGTACAAAATAGAGATACTGCTCCTGAAATTATGTGCGATAGCTCATTGGATTCTGAATGACGTCTAGAAAAATGTTCTAAAAGCGTGTATTGGCACATACAAAATTTCAAATTGCCATTAAAGATGAAAAAAATGGCATTTCGTTTTTTGCCAATATTTCATAAACTATTAATAATTAAAAAATGTCAAAAAAAGATTCTGAAAGAGGAAGAAATTTCCAATAAAAAACTCCTAACTCTCGGAACTCTATCTCCATTATTTATTATTTTACTTTAACGCTGAAAATAAGTCTGCGTGCCACATTTTAAGATTGCGCGCGCGGCGTCGAAAGCGAGTACGGCAAATAAATTAATCTATTTAAGGTATTGAATATTTTTTTTTACTTTGAAAAAATGATTGTACATTCTGAACACTATAAATAATTTATTCCCGTTGGAAATTTTTGCTTAAAGTTAATTTTTCAACAAGTTAAACCATTGTTAACTCACAAAATTTTCTTGATTGTAAGTGAAAAAAATGTTCAAATAACAATTATAAAAATTGTTCGCTTCGTAGAGCCTTTCTAACCCACATACTTAACAAGATCGTGCCATAAACGTTGAAATAATATTTATACTTTGTTTATAATAATTAACAACATTACTTGGATTTTTCAGATTTTGTTCAAATAAAGAAAATTATTATAAATAAAGTATTCAGAATACACCATAATTTTTTCAGGTGAAAAAAAATATTCAATACCTCAAATAAATTAATTAATGTGCCGTACTCGCTTTCGACGCCGCGCGCGCAATCTAAAAATGTCGCGCGCAGTCCTATTTTCAGCGTTAAATTGAAATTATAAATAATGGAGATAGAGTTCCGGGAGTCAGGAGTTTTTAATTGGAAAAAATTATGGTGTATTCTGAATACTTTATTTATAATAATTTTCTTTATTTGAACAAAATCTGAAAAATCCAAGTAATGTTGTTAATTATTATAAACAAAGTATAAATATTATTTCAACTTTTATGGCACGATCTTGTTAAGTATGTGGGTTAGAAAGGCTCTACGAAGCGAACAATTTTTATAACTGTTATTTGAACATTTTTTCCACTTACAATCAAGAAAATTTTGTGAGTTAACAATGGTTTAACTTGTTGAAAAATTAACTTTAAGCAAAAATTTCCAACGGGAATAAATTATTTATAGTGTTCAGAATGTACAATCATTTTTTCAAATTAAAAAAAAATATTCAATACCTCAAATAAATTAATTAATGTGCCGTACTCGCTTTCGACGCCGCGCGCGCAATCTAAAAATGTCGCGTGCAGCCCTATTTTCAGCGTTAAATTGAAATTATAAATAATGGAGATAGAGTTCCGGGAGTCGGGAGTTTTTTATTGGAAATTTCCTCCTCTTTCAGAATCTTTTTTTGAAATTCCTTAAATATCAATAGTTTATGAAATATTGGCAAAAAACGAAATGCCATTTCTTTTTCATCTTTAATTGTTTATAACTTTTGCAATTTTTTATGTGCTAATACACGCTTTTAGCACATTTTTCTAGGCGTCATTCCGAATCCAATGAGCTATCGCACATTATTTCGAGAGCAGTATCTCTATTTTGTACAATTTTTAACTTATCGACTAGACTATGTAAATATTTTGTAAATTGTATTAAGCAGTGTTATACATCTATAGCTTTGGCATTGTGTTGGATCTCCTTTCTTTAGTATTGCTGTTATCCATCCTTCCCTCCATTTTACAGGCATCGTCTTCTTCCCATATTACGGATATCAACTTGTAGATTCTTTTTAGTAATTTTTCTCCTCCAGTCTTTATTAATTCGTTCACGATCTGATTAGGACCTGGGGCTCCTCTTTGTTTTAGTTGACTAATAATTATTTCCTTGAATTCTTCATATGTTGGCGGTCCTTCTACTTCTCCCTATCGATTTTCCTTTGTGTCCACTTTATTTTCTTCCCTATTTTTAAAGATCTCTTTGAAGTGATTTGTTCAACATTTTTTGTCTATTTTTGCAGGTACTTTATTCATTTTGTATTATTATTTTATGTATCCGAACAGTCTTCCACTGTCCCTGGTAGTGATCTGCAGATCTTCCATCTGCATGTATATCCATTGTCTTTTTTGTTTATACAACATTTATTTGCTTCGTTCTTTAGTTTCTTATATATTTGTAGATCTGCTTCTCTTCTTGTTCTCAGCCAGTTTAGTCTTGAATGATTCTTTGTCCTAACTTTATTATTGTATTCCTCATCATACCATTCCTTACTTGCTTTATATGTTAATGGCCCTAGTAATTGATCTGCGGCACTAATAATGCTTTCTCTCATGTTTTTCCATAATACTTCGATACTATTTCCATTGACGGCTCCAATGTATGGCCTGACATCTTAATATTTTATTCCATTTTCTGGATATTGAAACATGGTCTATTTGGTTTCCTTCTATCATTCTTGGTCTCATCCTGGTTATTTTATGTTCTTTCTTGTGTTAATATCTCGAGCTCACCAGGTAAAAGGGACCGGAAAAAGTCAGGCAACCTAGCTGTTGCATATTCTGTATGTTGTATGCTTTACTTAAGAATGTTCTTCATTTGACAAGCAGGTTAGTGAAATTTGAAAAATAAATTATTCTTAATAATTTTTGTTTACTATAGCCATGACCGTATTTTTTATTGCTACCCTATTGGTATGAGTTCAGGATCATATTTCATTTTATAAAATATAATTTTCATCTGGTTAGCCGATGAGTGAAGGTCGATCTTACTTGGGATCCTCTATAAGTAAGATAGTTTTCTAATCTAATCAGGTTGGCTGAAGTCCATGACATGCTTTTTTCAGTGATTTAACCAAATGATTCAGCTGGATGTTATTCGTAGTGGAGGAATAAGCTGACGGAATCTTTGAAAAATATTTGTATGGTATGATAACTGACGATGATATTCAGTTATCGAAACAATTGTCAATTTTTTAGAATTTTTAATATTCTTCATTATACTGTCGAATTAGCTAGAAACGTTGAGTTTCATTTGAAACACTAATACGAGTAGATTTCACGGAGTAAGGGTCGAGACAGTTAACTTCAAATAGCATGATAGTTTTTTTGATCAAATATGAAATATAGCAGTTCGTTTGTTAACTTTTGCCAGCAATATTAAGTAATATTAATATTAATAGATTAAGCTGTATAATTAATAGAAGTCTTACTCGTACGAGTTTATGAGATATTTAAGTTTGGGGATCATTAATGGAAATTACTCGTACAGGGTATATTATTGTCAGAGGAAGTTAATCGATTAGGGAGGGTAAAGCTTAGACAGATATTTCATTTTGAGCATTGAGACTGTTAGAATGTGTATAAATTATTAACATACTTCACGTTTTAGGGTTTTATTCTCTTCTCCTCTTTTCTCCACTTCTTTTCTTTCTCTTCTCTTCGTTCTCATTCTTGGGTTTGGGTTTATGTTATTAATTTGAATTACCCCAACGGAATACCCCTAAATAACATACGTTATGCTGATGATAGTGCTATATTGGCAACCGATTTGGAAGATCTACAGCACATTCTAAACAGAATTAATATAGTGGATAGGGAATATGGACTAAACAATAAACATCGATAAGATAAAATTCATGATCATCCGCAGAGACCAACATAATCAGGCCCAAGTAATGATTGAAGATAAGCCCATAGGAAGAGTGTTTTGAATGAAACTAACGGTTTCTAGTTAATACCACAATATAATAATATTTCTATTATATTGTGGTATTAACTAGAAACCGTGAGTTTCATTTAAAACACTAATATTAGTAGATTCCACGAAGTAAGGGTCGAGACAGTTAATTTCCCATAGAAATAGTCAACAAATTTAAATACCTCGGTTGTAACATCAATGACCAATTGAATAGCGATATGGAGATAAAAATGCGGACGGCAATGACAAGAACTGCTTTTATTAAATTTCCACATATATATAACGAAGAGAAGTGTCGCTGAACATAAGAATTCGTATGGTGAAATGCTAGATTTGGTCCATAATAACATATGGAGTGGGAACATGATTAAAATCCACGAACCGCTTAGAGGCCTTTGAGATAAGGACACTCCGCAGGCTATTGAGGATTCCATGAGTAGACAGAGTCACAAATGAGGAAGTACTAAGAAGAGCCAACGTCGAGGGTGACTTAATAACAACGCAAAATCTCTTATCTGGAGCACATACTCCAATGCAATAAATATGACATACTAAGACTAACACTAATGGGCAAAATAGGAGGAAAAAGAGGCCCAGGATGAAGACAACACTCGTGGTTACGTGAGTTACAGTTCGCTGACCCATGGTTCATGTATGGTATTAACCTTCGAGCTTCCGGTATAATTCACGAACGCTGATCCATGTTTGGTACAACAACTGATGATTCTGCAGAATTGCACATTTTTAGTCTATAACTGCATTTATTTCAGTATATAAGTTCGATTAGTTGAATGTATTGATTATAGTGTATTTTGTGTTTAAGTTGTGTAGTTGTATTGTCAATGAAGTATCTTTTTAAGAAGTGACTTTTCGGGCAGCATCCCTTAATTGGCGCAGTCAGTAGGATAGTGGAAGAGCCCTTAGTAATCCTCTTCGTTTTTTAACGTTTATCCATTTCAAGAACCTTTGGGAAACATTGAAGTTCGTCCAAAAAGGCCAGAAGAAAAATAAAAGTAAGTGAAGTTATCCATAATTATTAGAAGAGAAAAAATCGATTCAAGTTAAGAAGAAAAACCATTGGAAAACCGAGTGAAGTTCATCCAAAAGCTATAGAAGTAAAGAAACGAGAATAAAACGACACTAGTAACCGGAATGCACCTCAGCATCATCGTTAGCCTGTAAGCAACTATAATTTTTCCCTTTTATTACCTATATGTCACAACCACCTCAAGCAAACATTCCTCATACCTCTCAATCAGAATTACGTCCATCAATCCTAAATTTAAACACACCTAGACTCATAATTACCCCACCTCAAATCAACATCATGCCTGAATTTAATCCAAAACATCTAGACATCCTATCCCCATACGATGGAAATCCCAACAAACTGTACAACTTCATTAATACCGCTACTCCACTCTTAAGCCATTTCTGGGACAATAACAACATCCAAAGTTTTCAAAACCACCTCCTATTCCAAGGAATCCTAAGTAAACTGAAAGGAAGAGCTAAGGAAGTCATCTCAGTCTACGGATGTACAGATTGGGAACATACCAAAGAAACTTTGATCCAAAACTTCGCCGACCAACGTAATGAGAATTCTCTCACAAGAGATTTAGTAAATTCACGTCAAGGACCCAATGAATCTCCACAGCAGTATTACGAGAAAGTAATGGGTCTGCTAAATACAATATCTAACTACATAGAACTTCACAACGGCGATATCAACATAAAGGCAAATAAGAAGAGCTTTTTCCAGAAACAAGCCCTAACAACTTTCCTAACAGGACTTTGGTAACCCTTAGGTTCCACTATCAGAGCAATGAGTCCAAGCAATATATCTACGGCAATGCAGTACATCCAGGAAGAAAACAATATAAGGTATCTCCAGAAAGCAGTAAACCCTCAACCAACAACCAGCAGGCATATCAGCGCAAACCAACAACATAAATCACCAGCTCCTCTTATGTCTTCATAATGGCAACCATCAACGTTTAGACCACAATGGCAACCATCAACTTTTAGACCACAATGGCAACCACCACATCCCCGACCGCAATGGCAGCCACAACCTCGACCGTCTGGATTTAGACCACCGGCGCAACCAAATAATTTCATTCCACAAGGCCAGAAAGTATTCCCTGGAGCGTCAAGGTTTCAACAGTTCAGTAGGCGTCAACAACAAAACACCTGAAGTAATAAACCTGGAATATCTCAGCCACATAAACCAACACCAATGAGCATTAGCACTAGAGCTACGACTCAGAACCAAAACTGGAGATCTCAACAACAGCAAAATCCGCCAAGATTCACATCTGAAGAATTATTTAACATTGAACATGTTTACGAATCATATGGTTATGATACCAACGAATTTGATGATGAAACAGCTTACGATTATTATCACCAAGAAAATCAGTTTTGCGAGACAACAGAACCGTATGAAAAAAATTATCAAAATGACTACGGAGAACAATCGACCAATTTTCGGGAAAATGCCGAAAACAACAACGCGACGTAATAGAGCTAAATTCTTACCAAGATATAAAGGGAACTACCCTATATAACCATCTCCATCCCTCCTCTTAAACTACTTATCGACACGGGGGCTACCAAATCTTTCCTCAATCCGAACATCGCCTCGAAATATTTCCATGATAATATCAAACATTAACCTTCAATAGTAACCTCCATTTTCCAAAATCATTCCCAAGATTATTGTGCTGACATTCCCATATTTTCCGAATTCCAAAAGAACGAAAATTTCAAATTCTACCTCTTCAAATTCCACAAAACCTTTGATGGCCTAATAAGCCTTGATATTCTCAAGCTTCTAAAAGCAAAACTCAATTTTCCTGATTCTGAACTCGTCACAGAAAATTCTGTTCTACCTATTCAATATTATGAAAGTATCAAAACCCAATTTTACTCCAACCAACTCGAACCACAGACAATTACTCAAGTCCGAGTACCCGTTAAAGAAACATAAGGAACTATCATACTCCCGAAACAAGAGATACAAAGAGCTTTCTTTAACGAAAGTCTAAATACAGCAGCCAATGGTCTAGCATGGACAGAACTGATCAATGCCACAGACGAACCAATACAGATAGCACTAACAGATCCAGTAAGAAGTTCGGGGATCCACTTACCCGATTACCATCTATACACAGCCGACATTATACTTCAGAAATACCAGAAGACAGATGTCGAACATCTACTTAGAACCGATCATCTCAATCCAGAAGAAGAAGAGCACATTAAACGATTGTGCAAAATGTTTTCAGATATCTTCCATCATCCAGAGTCACTTTCACCAATCAAATCAAGCATAACATCAGAACAAGAGATGAAGTTCCCACTTACACCAAATCATACCACGTTGCTCACATTCATAAAGAAGAGGTCCAAAAACAAATAGTATCAATGTTAGACCAAGGAATCATTAGACAAAGCCAATCACCATACACAAGGCCTCTATGGTCGTCCCCAAGAAACCCGCCGCCTCGGGAAAGATTAAATAGCGAATAGTGGTAGACTACCGTAAAGAAAACGAGAAGACAATAGATGATAGATATCCAATCCCAAACATCACAGATATCTTAGAAAAACTAGGAAGATGTCAGTATTTCTCTACCCTCGACCTAGCTAGTGGATTCCACCAGGTTGAAATGGCAGAAGAAGACATCCCTAAAACTGCATTTAACGTCCAGAACGGACACTATGAATACCTCAGAATGTCATTTGGACTCAAGAACGCCCCTGCAACATTTCAAAGAGTAATGGACAATATTCTCAAAGGATTGCAAGGAGAAATATGTCTTGTATATATGGATGACATAATCGTTTTTTCCACGTCCCTACATGAACATCTTGTCAATCTCACGAGAATCTTCAAAAGACTTGGAGAAACGGGATTTAAGATACAGGTAGACTAATGTGAATTTCTGAAAAAGGAAGTTAGCTTCTTAGGTCACATTGTAACTCCAAAAGGAACTAAGCCGACTACCCAATTCCGAAAACAACCAAAGAAATCAGAGGATTTCTGGGATTAATGGGTTACTATAGAAAATTCATCAGATACTTTGTTCGAATAACGAAACCTTTAACTTCATGCTTGAAGAAAGATGCTAAAATAGAACACACACCAGTATTCCTAGAATGTATCAAGACCTGTAAGAACCTCTTAACCAATGAAACACTGCTTCAATATCCAGACTTCACGAAGCCATTCAACCTCACCACAGATGCCAGCAACTTCGCCATTGGAGCCGTACTTTCTCAAGGGCCAATTGGCAACGACAAGTCAATCGCATACGTGTCCAGAACTCTGAACGAAACAGAAATACTCAACTATAGAACAAGAAGTGCTAGCAATAATATGGGCTACTAAATACTTCCGCCCGTATCTTTTTGGAAGGAAATTCAAAGTTATATCAGACCATCAACCCCTCAAATGGTTGTTCTCACTGAAGGACCCAAATTCTAATTTAGTAAGGTGACGACTGAAATTGGAAGAATTCGACTATGAAGTTGCATATAAAAAAGGTAAATCTAATACTAACGCCGACGCCCTCTCTAGAGTTGAGATCAACGCACATGAACTTGACAAAAACCTTCAAGAAGAAATAGGTAAATTAGATAACGAAGACACGGCATCAATGTACAATCACCCAGGATCTATCCTCGATCATTTAGAAAATATCGACACAGAAATTTTTCGCACGACAGATCATCTAAATCCCAAAGAACTCCAAATAATTAAGGAATTACTAGAAGTAGGAGAGAGCAACACTCTTCGTCAAACAATCTAAACATGGAAGAACTTCCAACTATAGAAGACTTACTCCAAGGAAGAGAAGACGATTCCGTTTCAAATGCAACAAGACATAGAGCCCAAGAAAACCCTATCTCAGGAATTCCCATAAGCGAGAGACCATTAAATCACTACAATAATCAAGTGATATTCAAACTAGTTAACCATAGTCCAGCTCCACCAGTTACCGAAGTAACTTTTGTTAATAAGAAAAGGATTTATGTTCAAGTTGGCAAAGACAATCTAAAAAGAGATTTTTCAAATTCTTCAAAGACTATCTCGATCCCAGAAAAAATATGCTCTGTACTTCCAAAATGATGATCTTTATCCACTTCTCTGTAACATAGTACGAGACACATTCAAGAACACGGCCTATGATTTAGTAAAATGCAATCAAGTTCTAGAAGATGTTAATAGCTCTCAAAGACAAAAAGACATTATAAATCAATACCATGAAGGAAAGACCAACCACAGAGGTATAAATGAAACCGAAAACCAAATTCGGAAACTATACTATTGGCCTACCTTGAAGAAATTATCAATTTGTGTGATACTTGTCTAGCCAGCAAATACGACAGAAATCCTCCAAAATCAAAATCTATGATAAAACCAACTCCAACAAAACCTTTGGAAATAATTCATCTCGATACCTTCCAAGCAAATGGTCAAAAGTTTCTGACTATCGTCGATGCATTTTCCAAGTTTGGACAAGCCTATCCGATAGAAGAATCTAATTCTATCAACGTTCTAAATGCTCTCCTCATCTAACCAACACATCATGGAATGCCACACATGATGGTAGCTGACAGCGGTACCGAGTTCAAGAATGGACTTATGCAAGAGTTTGTAGATACCCATAAGATTATAATTCATTACACAACTTTGGATAGCCCACAGTCGAATGGAAAAGTTGAACGCTTCCACTCTACAATACTTGAACATCTCAGAATCCTCAAAACAAAGAAGAAAACTTTAAGCATCAAGGAACAAATGCTATATGCTATCTTGGGTTACAACAGTTCTGTTCACTCTGTAACTAAACAAAAACCAATAGATGTTTTGAATGGTCATTTCGGCGCTCAAGACCCTTTTGACATAGATATCGATAGAGCTTTGTTAAACAACTATACACAAGGCCATCGAGAAAAAACCAAAGAAATATATAAATAAATCAACAAGAGAATCCAAGACATCAAAGAAAAAGCCATAGAAAACAGGAATGAGAAACGATAAACTCCTTTATACTACAAACCTTCTACCAAAAAGATGGTCAAAAGAAATAAACTACTTCCAAGATTTTCTCCTAAAATCGTTACAAAAGACAACGAGGACACTGTTGATACTCAAAATACAACTATACACAAGAAAAATGTCAAAAACCAACCTAAAAAATCTAATGTGAACCCTATATTACAGATGTACATACGTGATGGCCCAAGAAGTCCTGATCCAGGATCTCATGGACCACCCGGGAATTCTACCCCTCAAGCTGGGACTAGCAAGAATTCGAACTAGTAAACACGACTTCATCCACTATTTTCACCTGAGACCATTAGCTGCAGAAATAAATCCGCTTGAAAAACAATATCGAACAGTTACATCAGAAATTCAAGAAGGACTAACACAACCTTACTTCGATCAGCTTCAAAATTTCGACCAGAGTCTGCAATACCTACTAATCGCTGCTAAGCAGAAACTCCACAGCATCTATCCAGAATATAAACTGAAGAGAGGATTAATTAATGGTTTGGGAAGCATAATCAACGTATTATCAGGTAATTTGGATCAAGAAGATGCCGAAAGAATCGACAAGGCAATCGCATCACTTGATAAAAACCAAAACAACATTATATCAGAAATTGACAGGCATACAAGTCTAAACAAACTAATAATGGCAAACTATAATACTACAGTGACACTTATTACACACAACCAAGAAAACATTGCTTTTGAGATAAACAAAATCTGCACTGATATGAACAAATTTGTATTTGACTTCAATCACTATATGGAAGTACGAAACATATAAGACCAGCTGAACCTAACTCTTCAGACTATCTTACAGCTTCTCACGGACTTAGAAACGGCCATTAAATTTGCAAGATTAAATATCATTCATAGCAGCCTAATCAACCCAGAAATGGGCAGTAGAGAAAATACTTGAACATCACTCGTCCGAACAATTGGTATAGGTTCAAGAAGATTTCACGAAATACTTCAACATTCTAAGAGTTGACGGTTATTACACCAATCACACATTGGTATTTGTCATCCACTTTCCAGTCTCCTATCCCGATCCATTCTCATATTTTCATCTATTTTCAACCCCCACACATAACCAAACAATAATCATTCCACCTAGTCCTTATCTAGCCTCTAATGAACACCTTTACCAATATATGGAAACACCCTGTGAACCAGTGGGCATAGAATACCTATGTGTAGAACAGCTACTTCAAGAAAGCTATGATTGTGTTAACGAAATACTGAAGCTCACCAACGAAGAAGCCCGTTGCGAACATCTACCTATCTCAATTAACTCCACATTCAGAGATGTCAAAATCCCATTATATAGCCGTTATTCCCCAGGCTACAAAGATTTCTACACAGTGTTCCACTTCAAAAATTATGGTGCTTCAAGGAACATACCTCATTGAACTGCCTCCAGGATGTCGCTTCAGAACAAATACGGAAACATTTGAAAACACAAAATCGGTAATACGAGAAGAAGCTTTAACCCTGCCAAGAATCAAAACCTCATCACAGACTCAGATAGCCAAGACCAAACCGTTGACAATCAAGAAAATCCCGTTGGACCAACTCCACCTCCTTACCAGGGAAGAAGAACGACTATAATCAGTACCTACCAATCAGCAACAGATAGACCCCACACACTTCTGGATGACTCCAATTTGCATCATCGTAACCATTTGTATAATACTGGGATTATATAAACTTCGAGGACGTTAACGTAGAACTCCAGAAGAACCAGAGGTTTATCAGGATGTGCCATCATCACCATCAGTTTTGTTCGTCCCTTACAAAATTTCTTCAGGGGATGGAGAAGTTACAGTTCGCTGACCCATGGTTCATGCATGTTATTAACCTTTGAGCTTTAGGTATAATTCACGAACGCTGATCCATTTTTGAAAAACGACTGATGATTCTGCAGAATTGCATATTTTCAGTCTATAGCTGCATTTATTTCAGTATATAAGTTCGATTAATCGAATGTATTGAATATAGTGTATTTTGTGTTTAAGTTGTGTAGTTGTATTGTCAATGAAGTATCTTTTTAAAAAGTGACTTTTCGGGCAGCAACCCTTAATTCGTGATATCAGAAACTGGTGTGGGGTGATGAACGTGAGTGATATATTCGCACTAGCCGCGGAAGGGCAATTACCCATTATAGACTAATTATTGGTTGATGATCGCCTACATGTTGTACAGTGTTTGGCACGAGAAGAAGAAGAAGAAAAGTGTAGTTTAAAACCCGAGTTGAATTCAAAATTCTACACCCGTAGAACTCTTTCCATCGCCTACGGCTTGGGAAACAAATCTTTCTACTGCTGTAGAATTTTGCTTATTCAACCCTTGATATAGAATATACTATTTTAATTCAATTCTACTTTTTATATCAAACCAATTGAATATAGCTGAAGACAACGATATGATTGCCTGTTTGCTCATATTAATGACTTTAGGTGAAATAACTCAGATGAGATAAATATTATGATTTAGTATAAAAAGTGAAGTAATTGATACTATTTGACAGCTGAATCAGAAGTAGACGTGGGATTTTGAAAACTGCGTTAAGGAATCTGCTTGATTTCTATCAAGTTCCTGACTATATAATCAGAGGTATGTATTTAAACAATTCAATTCAATAGAATCTAAACATCAATTGCACTCTATATGTGTGTAAAATACTAATCAGAATAACCAAAAAAAAACAAATAAGTTCGTTGGGTCCCAACAGATTTTTCCGAGTTTTTATGGGAATTCCGTTTCTAGAATTTTTGAAGGAAAAGCAGTTATCGAAGACACTTAAACCCTCTTTTACGACTCCCTTATAGGTTGTAAAAGGGTTACAGGGAGTGATAATTCAGAGTACTATACCTCTGACTCTAATAATACAACATCCGAATGGCAAAGAGGGTGGAGGCGACTGGGTAAATTTGAATTTTCGAATCGATTAAGACGATTATTTGGGGAAAGTAACGGATTCTGATGGTGATTGTGGCAATACTGTTTAAAACGTCGACAGAATTTTAAATGGGAATAAGATAAAGTGATTGTGAAACGGGGATATTGCACAAAATTGATACATTTCATAATTAATGGGGACGAAACATAAATATTTAATTATTATAATCTTTGGCTATAATTCAAAAAGTCAATAGGTGATTTAGATGTATTTCCAATGAATTTGAAATTTTTATACGTTTTTAATGTAGGTATTGATGACGAAATTTTTATAGCAAAAGCAATCTGAACCAATATTAATTGTCAAAGAATATTTAGTAGAGCTCATAATATTTCAATTCAGCTATAAACTTTTTACGACAGTTTTTTATACATGAACATCTAGTAAAACCAGAAATTTTATCCATCTAAGCAGTGGTGATCTACCGGTGTAGCAAGCAGGGTTGGCAGTGCCACCCAGCGTTAAGGCAAAATATTCTCTACGCTTTTTCGGGGATGAATATTATTATATTATTACCAATGAACGAAAAAACCATCAAATAATGATACCATAATATTTTGGCCGTTTTAAAGAGTCGGAGTGTATAAAATTGAAAATACATTTGATATTGTCTTAGCAGTTAATTTAGCTTTGTCATTGGTGGAGTAAAAAATTAAGTTATGAAGGTGGTAAAAGCGATCAATGCAATAATCAACTGTTTATATTTATTATGACAAAAACAAAGTTCTCATTTCACCACTTTATTGATTAATAGCTTAACTCACACTGTTTGAGTTCATACATAATTTGAGTGTTGAATAGGTATACTTGCAATTTTGCATATTCCACCGAACATTGATCTATTATTTATTGTAAGCTTACCACTACAGCTCTCCTGAAAAAGAAAGATTTTTATTCACATAAAAGAAAAATTAAAATCTTTAGAAATATCTAAATTTAAATATTTTCTAGTGTTGTATTCCCTGACCGTGTTATTTAAGTTTTCGTTTTAGTTTATTCCTGGTAGTCGGTCAACATTTTTAATAGTTAAGAATAAAGAGATTTTTTTATTGTTCACATTCTTTTTCCATTTATTTTCATTTCACAAACTACGTTTCGGCGCTTTGGCATTTTCAAGTACTTTTTTCCTACAATGAATAATGTGTTATTTAATTGTAATACATTTAACCATAAAAGATAAGATTAAATTAATTTAAAACAATGAGCTATTAAAACTTACACTATATAAATCTGCTGTCTAGTATGGACATTGCGTTCTAAAATATTTCAAAATGAAATAAAGTTACTCGAACCTGTCTGATTTATTAAACCATAAAGGAAGCACACAAATAATATTCATAGGCGGGTCAGATATCAAACACCTACAGCTTCTCTATCAAAGGGTTGTATATTTTTGGGAGACTTTGAAGGTCCGTGTTATAGTTAATTGAATTTTTGTTCTTTTGGATATAAATCATTTCTTCGATTTCACGTTTTCTTCTTTATCTAAAATCTTGATGTTTTCAAAATCAAAACTATGGTGGTTTCCGATTGCGTGTTTTGAAAGGGCTGTGGAATGTTCATTGTTGGTTTTTATGTTGTATTTGTGATTGTAAATTCTGTTATGTAGGTATTGAGATGTTGGGCCTATGTATTCACCATGGCAATCTTTACATTTGACATTATACACTACATTACTTTGTTTCAATTTTTCGGTTTCCGGTTTGAGTTTTGTGAAAAACGTTTTGTTATAATTATTAGGTTCGTGCGCCACATTTATATTATTTCTACTCAACAACCCATGAATTTTTTCTGATGCACCTTGTACGTATGGTAAACTGATATATGTTTTGGTCGAGATATTATCACTAGAGTTATTAGTACTTCTATTGTTTGTGTCATTATTATTGTTATAAATTTTATGCAATTCGCTTTTTTATTATAGGATTGTGAAAGCTTTCTGGATATGCATCACCTACTTTGTAGGACTTCTTTAATCAGATATGTTATTAGAATGTGAGAGTTTCAGGGCTCTGTCTGTAAGATAATTAACAACACTTCTTTTGTATGTGACTGATACATAAGAATTAAAATTTAAATATCTTTCGGACCATACATGTTTGGTAAACCAATTTGTTTCAGTTTAACCGTTATTATCATATTCAACTGTTATATCCAAAAATTTTATTTATTAGTTTTTCGTTATCTTTTTCAAAAGTAAACTGTAGTTCGGGGTGAAAGTTGTTAAATTTATTAAGTGTATAATCTAACTTGGATGCTGGTATGCATAGAAGGCAGTCATCAAGGCATCTTTTATAAAATTTTGGATCGTAATTTAATTGATATATAACGGCATTTACTAAATGTTCCATTACTAGAGTTGCTATAATTGCTGCAATTGGTAATCCCATAGCTGATCCATGAATTTGTGAAAAAAGTTCATCATTATATTTAAAATATGTGGCTTCTATAAATTCCTTTAATGCTAAAGATGTATATTTATTTGTTTTTAGCCATCGCTTTTTAATACAAGTTAATGCTAGATTAGTTGGAATATTGGTGTATAATGAGATAACGTCAAAGGAAACTAGAAAACAATCTTTAGGAACAATTTTATTTACAATAAATTCATTAAAATGCCATGAATCTTTGATGAAATAGTGGTTTTCACCAACTACATTGGTCAGGATATCAGAGAGAAATGTTGAAAGTTGGTATGTTTGACCACCAATATTACTAACGATAGGTCGTAGAGGGATGTTATTTTTATGTAATTTCGGTAATCCGTGAATCGGAGGTTTACCGTTATAGAATTAACATTTAATTATTTTACATAGAAGAGTGTTAAATGATGAACTGTAGGTCCCTATACCTTATTCTATGCTCTATAGAACCATCTTCAAGTGCACTGCAAGGGTTTACGCTAAAAGGAATTAATCTAGATGTAATCATCTTCATGCAAATTTAAATTGTTTCTTTATACAGTATCTATTATATTTATCATAATAAAAATAGAATGGAAAAGAAAAATATAGATACACAAAATAAAATCTTGTTAGAAGACATAAAAGTAAAAAACCTCCCATTTTATCAGTATTATTTATGTAGAGATACTGTGGTCGTTGTTTCAATTTTTGTATTATAAAATAACTGTACCTAATTAATTTAATAATAGTTATTAGTGATTTTGAAAATGTGGAAACAAAGCAAATTGGATAAAAATATACAAAAAATAAAACACAAGATTTCCACTACTCCACTACAAAATCATCACTATCTTCATCGTCATTGTCAGAATTAATAATAAGTGGAGGCACATCCTGTCTATCAAATACTACTTCTTTATCCCACCCATCTTGTATAATTTTTTCAGTGTGCTCTACTGTCTTTGACCAAATATCAGGAGTCAATTTTTCTAGAGACTTTTTCCATACTACTATTGCTTATTCTGTTGAAGAACCATCAGTTCCCACATGATCTCTATACAATTTTTTAACTATGCCCCAAATATGTTCAACTAGGTTGAACATACAGTGGTAAGGGGGAAGTCTAAGCACGTTGTGACCATATTTTTCAGATAATATGTCAGCTTCATATACTGTTGGTGGTTTATTCCTACAAAAATGCCATAATATATTGAAAAATGTTGATGTCAACTTACCGTTGCACTAAATTCAATAATTGGGTATTGAGGAGAGTATTTTGAAAAGGAATATCATTTTGTATCAAGCAGTTCTGTATATCAGCCTTTTTGGTAGCTGTTGTTGGTACTTTATTGATCACTGTACGGTTATAACTTGCATTATCCATTACAATTGTCGCAGGCTCTTCCAAATCCACTAAAAGCTGGTATTCCAAGCAATGCAAAAAAAATTCTTGGTTCATTCCACCGTGGTAATCACCATCTTGTTTTTTGGAAGTAAAAACCAGCCCTGCTCCGGTAATAAATCCAGAAGAGGAACCAGCATGCAATACTATATACCTAAAATAAGGAAATAACAAATTACTACTAGTTTTCCTAGATAGACTGCATAGCTCAAAACAACTGTTAATAATTATATAGATTTAAATAACATAGTGTGACTAGTAAATATTTGGAAAGGTCTTAAAATGGCAGGAATGTTAGTACATCATGAATTAATAATTAAATTTTATTATTCAATTACCTTGGACCACCAATTTTGGTTTTCTTCACGCTTATATGATTAGAATCTTGCCAAGAACGTCCAACACTACCGTATTTAAATATCCAGGTCTCATCCAAAAACACCAATTGATATTAACCTTCCCCTTTCATCTTGACATATTCATGTAAAAAATGTACACGTTTTAATGCAATATGTGGCAACTCCATTAAACCACGACGAGGATCATCTTTTTGGTATTTGAATCCAATATTTTTCACTATCTTCCAGTGTGATGTTAAACAACCATTAGAGTTCACGCTCCCGGAGTTTGTCTCTTAAAGTTTTCAAGGTTATGTGTTCCTCTGAAAAAATATTCTGTTAGTTGATTGTGAATAAAATAAAACAGTAAATTCAATATACTCACTGTTTCCATCAATTTCGTATATAACATTTCGGAAAGCATTTTGATCAAAGTTATCAATTTCAACAGTAGGTTTTATGCGTTGCCTTTTTTAGGTTGACTTTTAGGCTGTTCACCTCCATCATGTTTGACGGCAATACGGTTAACAGTGGTAACACTAAGTTGTAAAGCTTCTGCAACTCTCTACAATATAATTACTTCAATTTACAAAAGAATAATATATTATCAAGTTTAATTAACCTAACATTTAGTCATTTACATTTAAATATGTAACAATAATATTAATATTGATGAATACAAATAGTCAATACTATTACTTACGTCTCTTACAGCGGTAAGCGGGCCCCCATTTCGATATTCTCGTTCAAAATAGCTCAACAAAGATGTTACCATCTCTTGACATTTTCTGTTCAGCTGCTTCGGCATTTTATTAACCACAAACTGCAGATTTGCCTAAATAATTAGTTATGAAAATAACTGTTTTTTTAATCTTAAAGAAGCAATGAATTTAAAAGCACCAAAAAAACTTGTGAATATTAGACGATGATCGAATGTCAATAAACGTCAAAACAAACTGGGGAATTTTACCAGTTGATTTGACAACGTCTTTAAGTTTTGCCAACCCGTTAGCTGTAAATTGCCCTGGCTGTTGAGGATAAATTGTATTCACGGTTGGTAAATTAATATTTATTCTGATAAGCAGGAAAGTAACTAAAAGTGACATTATGGTATTTTTATCGTAAATAAACTATATTTAGATATCATCAAATATCTGACGATATGATAATAATTTGTCACATTAGTTATAAATTGACAAGAATAGAATCAATAATAATCATTTGACACATCTTTCATCATACATGACACGTGAATATATGAACTATACAAAACTTATTGGTGTATTTTTCTCACTTATCAGGGATTTTAACAACGGCGAATTTCTTGCGTTTAAATTGAACAAATGACAAATTCTTGTACTCCACAAAACTGAAAACAAAAGAAGCCACAAGAAAGGAAACGTGCGTTTTTCAAGGAAAACAAAGCTTTTCCGGTAAGTTGAAGTCAAGTAGGAGTCGGTGAGAGAAACCCTCTCACTTTCTTTAGCACCTTCAAACATGGCGGTTTTTGAGACAAAAGAGGCTTTAATCCTGTTTTTCCTTTCTGTAAGAGCATTTGCCAGGAAATAACGTCAACTGAGCACTTGTTTTCACTTGTTTCGCCACTAATGACATTTTCCGGAAATTGCGAAATGAGATAAGTGATTTCTCCTGAGAAAATAATTTTTGAGATGGATTTAAATGCGGACGCGTTTCCTTGATATAAAAATATTAATAAGCCATGGGAAAGTAGAGTAAAATTTGGTTAAACTACTCGTACTACATTTGAAATACAGGATGGAGCAATAAGTCAATGCCCTGGCAGTTTATTAGAAAGTACTAATAATAAAACTTTTGGGAAAAACATTTGTCAGTAAATAATCGGTAGAAGGAACTAGTCACTGATCAATCAGCTAAACCACCAAAACCTTGTTTATCTTTAATATAATTACAACAAATCTAGAAACAAGAAACGGGCAATACTTCTATTAAAATCTTGGATATAAAGTGCTTTAGAGAGTTTGATCCACTGGTGCTTTCTCAGTTTGCTCCCCCTTGGTTACACTACATAACACGCAGTGTGCTCTCCCCTTAACCACTACACTAGCGCAAAAGTTTGTAACGTTTTGATTTTGGGATACGCCACTGGCTTTTGGTAAAATAAGTATTTTGATTTAATGTTACCTAGTAGCTAGGCCACCAAGAGTACTTGTCAGGAATAGAGTATTTGTTAGTTTGTTGAGGAGAGACAAAGTGATCTCCTTGATTTCGTTGGATGGGACATTTTTTAATCGGCATTTCGTAGAAACCAAAAAACGAGGTAGGTTATACCTGAACATTGTGGTAATCTATTGATATTGGTTTAAAACCCTTAGTAATCCCAAATTTGTGATTTGTGTGGGATATGACCCTTTTAATGAAGAGAGCTGCCTCCTGAAGATCTTAACTATTCAAAGTTGATTTACCCATCCTTTCTTTGTCATCTCAAAATCAGAAGTTTTTTTGTTTATTGAAAAGAGTATTTTTTTTAGGGTTCTCATTTTGTTCTCTAAGACGTGTGCTTGATCTTGAATATAAACTCTAGGACCAAAACTACAGATAAATATTGTCTTCGTATTGAAGCTCCATTTGGTTGATACGACACATGAGGCTATCCCATAGACCGAGAGAACTTGGAAAAAAACGTTTGTAGACTTTTTCAGAACGTTTGAGGACCTATAAGGACAAACAGGCCAGAATTTGCTTTATTTTTAATATCATTAATAGAAATTTTATTTGTAAAATTGGAAAGAAATTGTATTTTGGTTTTAAATAACAGTAGTTTAAATTAAATAAAATCTCATCGTAAACCAATTTACAATCCTAACATATAATACATAAAAATATATATAGCTTTTTTTGGAATAATAAACTATAATACTATAGTGTCAAAAAGTCATTATTATACTTATCCTTTGGAATATATCTAAGGTTGTATTAACTTACTATTTAAGACTAAAATAACTTTAATTTCTTACATGAATATTTTAATTAAAACCAATCAAGTATTAACTCCCTTGTTGTAAGTATATTGTTATACTCAAATATGATTAATGAATTGATCTTCGCTATTATTCAACTAATATTTTTTTCTATGTTTGTCCTCACCTTTTTACTTAAGTTTTTTTATTTTGCAATGTCGTAGAATCTATTTACTTCTCAATTACTTGTTTTTGACTATAAAACAAAAATTGCATAGCGCCGCGGGTTATGTGATAAATTCCTTATTTACTCCCATAAATGATCTCCGACGAACAGTTGCTATTCGCATTTATGACTTCAAATTAAAAAGATAACCTTTAAATTTTCTGAAATCTAGTTAATATTGATAAAGTTAACAAAGCCAATTTATAAGTTGCTTCGACGTTCTCTTGGTTGTGAACCCGTTCTTCATGCTTCCTTGCAAAATGACTTACCTCGTCAGACAACATTTCCACTTCTAGGTTTCTGTGGAGGTCGCTGTTTCTAACATACAACTATTGATGAGTTTTTTAAATAGATTAGAAATGTTCCAAAAAAACTCATGATTCCACTGCTATATTTTGTTAATATCAAAATTCAAGCATAATTATGTTCAGAATAAAATGAAAGAGTACATAATACACTGAACTATGAGATGAAACACTACTTGTGGAAATTATTGAAAACGATATCCTCTTTTTCCATTTCGCTTGAGGCATCGTTGAAATTGATCAAGTGCTTCTTTGAACAATAATTATATGATCTACATCTAGTTACTATTAAGTTCTTGAATTCTGACCTGTACATCTACTTTGTCTGTTATTGCAATGATGTTTTTGTTCTAAAATCAAAGGAAAAATATTTGTGCGAATGAATATTTTCATTTCATTTTCCTCATAAGTATATGAATTTAAGATTTTTTAATTAGTTTTAGGCTCATTTCAGAATGAAATAGGACTATTGTAGAGAGTAGCATGACGGGACTTCGGGAAAAATTTCAATGCAGTTTTTCGTTTTGGTTATATTCCAAAGGTTATATATATATATATATATATATATATATATATATATATATATATAAGTAGAAGGGTAGTCACGGCTGAATAGTTGAAAAACTAACTTTTAAATATTATGGGGTACAGCCAAAATGTATGGGTGGTTAAGAAAATTCGATTTTCACTATACCAAGCTTTCGATAATTTTATTATTATCTTTTTCAAGGCTAAAATACAATTTTGTTAAACTAAAAAACAAGGTTTATGTTTTATATAAGTAAAACTTACTAGTAAATTGAATAAATTCTTGAAGGATATCAAAATTGATAACATTATTATGATTTCAGTTTCATGTAATTAAAAAACACTAATATCAATTGCTGAGAACGTTGTCTGTAGTATCAAGGAATAAAAAAATTTTGAAATGATTGATCAGTCATAGTTTTTTTGACTTTTTTTTGATAACAGTGACAACTGACAACGTTAAGGTTTAAATACCTTAACTTACACTAACTTTTTTATCTAGTGTGAAACTACATCTTGTCATTCATATATTAATGACAAATGTAAATATGAAGGTTGAAGGTTAAAGGTTGAATATCCTGATTAACACTAACATGTAGATTTAGTATAAATTTTCATTATATGATTTGAAATTCATTTAATTTCATTTAAATTTGAAAATTACCAATAAAAAATTTTTTGTAATGACAAGTTAAATTTATTTAAAAAAATGGATATGAAAGAAATTGAAACTTTATAATAACTATGTTAGTTATCATAAAATCATGCATTTTATTTAATATTCATCATCTGATGTTATGTGTAGGAAATCCGTGTCATTGTTAAAGGTTGTTGGTTTATTTTGTAGGTAAATAAGTTGAGTATATATTGCACTGACATTGTTGATATCTGACCTCTTATTCATCGATGGTTGATTTAATTTTATGTTTACTAATTCTATGAATTCTCTTTTAGTTTTATTAGATTCTATACTCAAAATTTTAGTTTCTTTATAATTCATTCTATGTTTAGTTTCTAAAACATGTTCTGTGAGTGCACAAGTTTTTTTTATTTAGATTGCAATCACTTTGATGTTGGGTTATACGTTGCTTTAGGGTACGTGAGGTCTGGCCAGTGTAAGTTAAGTTACAATGTATACATGGAATGTTATATATTACGTTAGTTTTCATTACTTTTTCATCTTTCTGTTTAACTTTTGAAAAAACGTCTCCTACCTTTAAAATATTCCTGTTAGCAATTTTAATGTTTTCATTTTTAAATATTATATTGATTTTGTCTGAAAGGTTCTTAACATAAGGTAATGACCCATATTTAGTATTCACTGTTTCATTATTATCTAAGGGTACATTTTCGTTGCTTGTATGTGTATGATTGAGGTTTGTATCAATAGTTGTATTAAAAATCAATTTTTTTAATAAGGTTCTAGGATAACTATTGTTAATGAAAATATCGAAAAGAACTTTTAAATTTTTGTTCAAAAGGGTGGGATGACAAATTCGTGCTATTCTATTTTTCATGGATAGAACTAGATTTATTTTTATTTTTTCGGAATGGTAAGAGTTGTAATTCAAGTATCTTCCTGAATTTGTGGGTTTCCTATACCAATCTAATATAACTATATTTTTTGGATTACGTATCAATAAACTGTCTAGGAAAGGTATACTATTGTTGGTTTCTGTTTCAATTGTTAATTGTATGTTGGTATTATAGCTATTAAAAACTTGTAGAATCGTGTCTATACCATTACTAGGAATTGCACAAATTAAATCATCAACATATTTTTTTAAAAAAGGGATTTCAAATGGTAATTTTGGAATACAACTATTAAGTAAGTCATCCATTACATATTGTGCATATATTGGTGAGACAGAGCTTCCCATTGGTGTTCCAAAAATTTGTTTATATAATTTGTCGTTATATGCAAAAAAGGTACCCTTTTCAATAAGATCAACGAATTCAATAAAATTGTTATAAGATAGTTTACAATGTATACTTATATTTGGCCAGTGTTTTTTTATACTTTGTTTAACTAATGAAATTGGAATATTATTAAAGAGTGAGACAACATCTAAGCTGATTATAACATGATTTGGAGGTAGTTGTTTATTTTGTATGAATTCAGCGAAACAGAAAGAATCCTGAATATAATATTCATTGTTTTTACAATATGCATTTGTTAAGGTGTCAGTCACAAATTGTGCAATTCCTGCTGTGGGTGATTCAATTGATGAAATGATTGGTCTTAAGCTTAAAGTATATATATATATATACGTATATATATATATATATATATATATATATATATATATATATATATATATATTACCATAGAAAGGAACCTGCAACACTCTGTATACTATAATATGGAATGGAATACGACACACTATATGCAAATACAAAAAATTTTAGAATTCGAATTATTTCTTGAACCGTCCGAAATAGAGACAACCTGTATCATTCATTATTCAATAGAGAAAATAAACAAGAATCAAACTAAAGAATCATGAAGGAAATTTTCAATACACTTTGTAAATACACATATGTGAAATATATAACATGATTTCTAGCCTTTGCACGTTACGTTATATAAATTATAACAATATATTTCTCACACAGTAAAAGTCAAAACATTATGATTTGTTTTCACAATTAATAATTAGATATTGAAAGAAATTTTCTGGTAACATTATATAATTATTTAGTATATGTCAAGGTAAAAAGTCAAAATAATAATAACATTAAGTTTAGAAAAGTATGACGTTTGTGAAATGAATTGTCATTCCGAATAGATCTAATTGAAATAAAAAGAGCTGTCATTTCTAAATATTTTGGAATATAATTTAAAGGAAGTAATATATCAGATTTAATCATTTAAAAATATTAAACAGAATGTCCTAGAAGGATAGATGAGCAATTTAAAATTTGAAGTGAAATTTGTCAAGAAGAATTTTTATAGCCAATTTTGATTGGTGGATTAGATTTGAAATATTTTGATCAGCGGCAAGCGTATTGAAAACTGAAAAAATTGGATAAAAAAGTTGTTGATAATGTACACTATTCACTAGGTAGAATTCTTTTTGGTAGAGGTGAATGGGTGAAAAGCTAAATTTTTAGAAAAATAATTCGAAACTATCCGAAAAGCAGCACATTGGAGTGGTAACTATAAAAGAAATGCATTATTCTTAAATATAACTCAACAAATTCATGAATCAAGCAGATAAACCTAGATTTAACTAATAATTGGTAAAAATTATAGAATACTAACCGTAAAATTTCATCTGTATAACCAAGTAAAATATCGTATCGTGGGAATGGTGTTTCCACGATACATTTCAGAAAGAGCTGGACTATGGAATTCCATTTAAAATGTATTGATGTGGATGAAATATAACATCAATTGTGATTTCTACCCAAGCACGACAGGCTGTGTGGTTTTCCAGGAGGTAATCTAAAAACAATCAATGAGTGTATTAAAATGGAAAAGTGAACAGGTATTTAAAACTATTCCATTCAAATATAAAAGGTTAAATAAACTCACTTGTGTTGTGCAAACATTTGAACTTTGATATTTCATACCCTTTAACCATCGTTATATTCGCCATTTTATTTCATAGAGAATTTTGTAACATGATTCGTTTTTAAATGTGTATATAATATTGCATAATTTGTAATCACATATAATAATAATTCATTTGAGTGTATGTGTTGTTGAATGAATGATCATCGTAGATAGTTTGTTTTTATGAGTTTTTGTAAATGAATAATGTATTTGATTTTCTAAATATTAAATAACGTTTTTCACTTGAAATATGTGGAATTGCATTGTTGAAAAGTTTTATTTCTCGATGATTGCTCAATCTATTATTCAACAGTTGGCATTATTGACCAGACGTTTCTAAATCGTAGAGGGGTTTTGAAATCAAACATACAGGACCGTCTCTAGGATTTTATAAAGAAGTTAAAGCAAGTATTTTTGATTAAAAAAAATGTCTTTATTTGAATACAAGTATTTTATTTTTGACGCTCATAATTAAACTTAAAATAGTTTCGTTTTACCATATGAACCCTACCTTGAGATCATAGAGTTTTCATGTAACGTATAATTATTTTATGACATATTTTAAAATTTTCTAATATACCGGGCAAACCAAAACTAATAATTTATAATAACCAAACAATAACAATAATAATTAGGTTTCTCACAGTTAACAAATCACAATAATTTTTGTCGGCCCAACGTAGGGCGAATAGAGAAAGTCTATTCATATTAAAATATTAAAATTACACACCTACTAAACCATAATATATATATATATATATATATATATATATATATATATATCATCATCATCATCATCATCATCAGTGGCTTCACAACCCTGGGTGGGTATTTGCCGACTCAACCACACGCCTCCATCTTTTTCTATCTAGCATGCGATCGGGTCCATCTTCGATATTCATGGCGTTTAGGTCCTTTGTAATATTATCTCTCCACCTGAGGCGGGGTCGACCTAATGGGCGTTTTCCCCCCGGGACCTCCTCCCACACCAGTTTTACTATTCTATCATCTGGCATTCTTTTAATGTGTCCTGCCCACTGTAGTCTCCTGGCCTTTATTTCGTTTATTATGTTGGTATCAGTGTAGAGTTCTTTGAGTTCTTGGTTGGTTTTTATTCTATATTGTACTGCATTTTCGTCTCTATTTGGGCCGAATATTTTTCTTAGTAATTTCCTTTCAAAGACCTTAAGTCGTTCTTCGTTTGCAACCGTTAGAGTCCAGGTCTCACATCCATACATTACGACAGGCCTAATAATTGTTTTGTATATGTTCAGCTTAGTTTTCCTGGTAAGTATTCTAGATTTAATAAGGCCTTGAAGTGCAAAGAGGCATCTGTTTGCAGCCTGTATCCTGTTATTTATCTCTTCTGTGATGTCGTTGTTTTCGCTAATACTTGTACCCAGATATTTAAATTGTCTTGTCCGCTCAAAGTTGTAGTCGATAAAGAAGTTTTGTCCTACTCTATCTCGGTTCCGATTTTTTCTGCTGAGGTACTTATACTTGGTCTTGTCTTCGTTTATCTTGAGGCCTATCTTCTCTGCTTCCTTTTCGAACTTTATGAAGGTGTCTTTGAGGTCAATCCTGCTATTGCCAATCACATCGACATATATATATATATATATATATATATATATATATATATATATATATATATATATATATATATATATATATATATATATGTTATATATGTATGTTATAACAGAATTTCTAAGCACGATAGAGGGCGTATTTTTAAACGGATCTAAACCAAACTCGCTATAAAAATCCGTTTGGCCAAAATCTTGGACGAGTTCGTTAATGAGCCAAATCGGCCCAATAAAAACAAAATGACGGCCTGTCAAATTTGAATAAAAATCGTATTTCCTTTGTCTTTCATTTCACGCAGAAAAGTTACTGAGCTTTTTCATAGACCTTAACACGCTTTACAACTTTTGTATTCAAAATTTTTCTCTAAATCGTACATTAAACATTTATTTAAGAAAATTCACAAATTTACCAGAAATTTTTTAGACTTATTTCAGAATGAAATAGGGCTACTGTAGAGAGTAGCATGACGCGACTTCGGAAAAATTTCAATGCAGTTTTTCATTTTCGTGTTCCTAGATGCCAAAATCACCCTCCGTTCCAAAGGTTATATATATATATATATATATATATATATATATATATATATATATAGGGTAACTTTTTTATTGGGGAATGCGGCAATGTGATAAAGAAAACTCTGTTTAGTTAATCCTAAGCTTTCGATAATTTATTATTATCATTATCAAAGAATGTACAAAATAAATATTATATAAATTTAAAATATTTTTTTAAAGTAAAAATATTTTTTACTTACACTAATTGAGGTTGTTCACAATAATATAATATCTATTTATATGAAGAAACATCATTGTACAATTTAATCGGTAAAATATTTAAATTGGCATGTTATCAAATTGATGACAATTTGTGACAAGTTGATGTTGTCATAGAAAAATTTTTTTTATATATATTTATATTCAGTACATTAGTATAGTATATAATAGAATGTTTACTATACTCTTATTATATTTAAATGCCTTGATCTACATTATTATCTTTTTTGTCGAATGATAATAAATAACTATAAATTGAATTTAGATTCTAAATATCAGTTCTTTTATTTTAACAATTATTCTCTTGAGCAATGAATGTCATTTCCAGGAAAATCCTTTTAGAGTAATTGTCTTCTTTACACAAAATTTTGAAGTTCTTATAATCAATTATATGTTTTGTTGAGAAATCGTGTTCTGCTAATGCTGAACGTTCTGGTCATTCATTGCTCAAGAGAATAATTGTTTAAATAAAAGAACTGATATTCAGAATCTAAATTCAATTTATAGTTATTTATTATCATTCGACAAAAAAGATAATAATGAAGATCAAGGCGTTATAGAGGAAAATTCGGTTTATTGATTTACTTATGTTTATTTAAATATAATAAGAGTATAGTAAACATTTTATTATATACTATACTAATGTACTGAATATATATATATATATATATATATATATATATATATATATATATATATATATATATATATATAAAAAATGTTTTCTATGACAACATCAACTTGTCACAAATTGTCATCAATTTGATAACATGCCAATTTAAATATTTTAACGATTAAATTGTACATTGATGTTTCTTCATATAAATAGATATTATATTATTGTGAACAACCTCAATTAGTGTAAGTGAAAAATATTTTCACTTTAAAAAAATATTTTAACTTTATATAATATTTATTTTGTAGATTCTTTGATAATGATAATAATAAATTATCGAAAGCTTAGGATTAACTAAACAGAGTTTTCTTTATCACATTGCCGCATTCCCCAATAAAAAAGTTACCCTAACTAGTTTCGGCAACGAACTACTTTCGTCTATATGTATATATATATATATATATATATATATATATATATATATATATATACTCGTATATATATATATATATATATATATATATATATATGTATGTGTTATAACGGAAATTGTAAGCACGATAGAGAGCGTATTTTTTGACGGATCGAAACCAAACTCGCTACAAAAATCGGTTTGGGCAAAATCTTGAACGAGTTCGTTAATGAGCCAAATCGGCCCAGTAAAAACAAAATGGTGGCCTGTCAAAGTTGAAAAAAAACCGTATTTCCTTTGTTTTTCATTTGACGCCAAAAAGTTACTGAGCTTTTTCTTAGACCTTCATGCGTTCTACAACTTTTGTATTCAACATTTTTCTCTAAATCCTACATTGAAACATATATTTAAAAAAATTCACAAATTCACCAGAATTCTTGAAGATAACAAAGTGAATGAATAGTTAATGGAATTTTATACAGCGATGACGTTGGCAGTTTTATTTTAGTTGAATTTAATTATGACGAAAACTCCCAGAAACAAAAATTTGAATCATTCGTTTCAAAAATAATTGAAACAAAAATAATTCACATGATGTTTGCTGTCTGCGATCACATTTGCAAACGACTAATATGTTAATATTTCCTAATATGGAGGACCTACATGAAATTACTTTTCACAAATTTGGGGCGTTACTACCAAACCCCTTAGTTAACATTATTTTCTGGTAAAGTTAAGATACTGTCATCAATATATTATATATGTATATACATACATACTTACATGACTGTAACAATTTTTTTGTGTAAACATATTGAGCTCATATAAGAAATATATGTCGCTAAGAACAAAAACTATTGTTCAACAATGTATAATGCCAAATTTGATAAAAACAAAATTACTGTTTTCCAACGTAATCAAACTTTATATATTAAATAAAAAAAGCATTCCCATTCATCTTCCTTTTAGCTTCGGGTTATAAAATCGTTTTAAAGAGTGGAGTACTAAAAATGAAAAATCAAAAGCAACCCTTGAAGGTCATATAATTAACATAATGGCCTAATTAAAACGTTTCTTAGGTGCAAGCCGTAGTCAGTGGCAGGTGCCTTTTTGCACGGTAATTGCTTTTTAGCCGCACGTTTCTCCTGCATTTCAGTTTTTTACACCGTTAATGTAACTCTTTATATCCCTTTTCCTTTATACCTTCTATAGAAAGGAGATGGCCATCAGAGCGCTTCAACCGATGTTTTTTGCTCTTCAAATAATGACTTTTGTTTAAAGATATTATAACAAAGGAGGGCCAAGTGAGAGAGAAATTGTTCACATAAATTTTTTTCGCACTTTCTTCCAACAACAAGGTTTTTAATTGAAGTATTTTGAGAATGATATTGAATATTCCAGTTACATGAAGTTGAACATTTCTGTTTTAAAATAAACTGGGAAAGACTGAGTATACCTATGGAAAACAGAAATAGTGCAGTATATGTATAAGTATACGTTGATACTACAAACTTTATTGAGTATGTAATAAATGGCCACTTCATTATTAGGTACATACCAAACGTTCTAAATCTGAAAAAAGATGTTGTTTTGTTGAATTACTTCTGAAAAATTCAAGACGCGTTTAACATGATTTAAATTACTCTGAAAGTAGTTGTGAAATAAGAACATGCTGTTTTCTGATATTTCAGCGACGAAAAACTGACCAAAAAAGACACTTTCGAAGGATTGTTGATTTTTTTAATTTTTTTCCTTCCAAATAAAGAAAAAAATCATTTTGAGCCTTACATAGTTTTATAACTATGTATAATATCTGTCTGTTATTATTTAATCGAAATCTGAAAAATTGTATTCTGCTATAAAATGGTAGAAAAAAAGACGTTTTTCCACTATTAGCTATGAAGTTGACAATTATTGTGTCAACTAGCCAACTGAGAAGTTGAATTCCTCTATTAGTGGTTGATAATATTTTCTATTGTTAACTTAGGTCAATAATCGACAAATTCAAATGTTTTTAGAATATAGGAAACAAAAACTTGTGCAACAAAATTTTGTGTGCCCAGGAGATTCTCTTTAACGTATTTGCGTTTTGACATTATCTAACACAATAAAATTATTTGAAAAAAAATGCCATTAGTTTATAATTCGCGCTCAACCAATAATGACTGATGACATCCCGTAACTACAATATGGTGATAATTACAAACGTTGGGTGCGTTCAGAAAACACAACCGTTACGTGAATGTTCTGTGAACGCACTTTGATACATAACATTATCGCTGGAATTGTTTCTTCATAATAATTCCTGTTTTTTCACAACTACCACGTCTTCTCACATTATAGTCATGTGGGAATGGTTCCTGCAAATCTTCTATTGCATTGGTTATAATATTTCTGATTGTATCAATTATATTACAATTATCTAATAAAGCAAGAATTATACTGTATCTAGCTATAATTTCAATATTAATGTCTTCCAGAAAAACGATCGTTCAGCAGACACACGTCAACCATTATTATTTTTTGCTCAGTGAGCGCTCATCAACGGTTTAGTTATAATTTATGTTTTATGAATGCACCTGTTTAGAAATAAGTTTTACTAGTGGAACTGTAAATCTGTATAAGACTACTTGATTATTATTTTATTAGTTGAAAGGCGAATTTACATTCCTGTGTTACTGGATTTATAAAAGATTTTTTTTTTAATTTCTGTCTTAAATTTGGTTAGTAGTGGAAAAAGTTGTATATACACCACGGTGATGAAGACATTTATAGACCTCGCACCTTATTCCGCTCGGGGCAAAGCCCCTCGCGAAATAATCTTGGTACTCTGTCAATAATAACAGTCTTCACCACTTTGGTGTATAATATACTATTACTTATTTGTACTAATTAGAAAAGCAGCAGAGAAACAGTAATCAGGAATACTACTTTTTTATCTAATAGTATATTCTAAATCAAGGGTGGAATAAGCTAAATTCTACACGAGTAGGAAAGTTAATTGCCCGAGCTGTAGGCGTGGGAAACGGTTCTACGAGTGTAGAATTTTGAATTACACCCGTGTTTTAGACTATACTTTTTCTACGACTATCAAATAAAACAACATATATATTGAATTGCTATATAACCCCTTAATTTTTGGAAGAGTTGTGAGATCATCACTGCTGTCAGTATTCAACACAAAAGAGGAATGAAGCCATGTAATAGCTATTATTTTGATGAAGTTATACAAATTTACTTACTTTTTATGCAATATTAATCAATTTTCTTCTGAAATTTAAAAAAATAGTTAATTCAACCATTTGTACAGTTGAAAATTGTGGTCCTTTTTCTTTTTTTTTTCTAAAAATTAAATGCTGCATTTCCGGCTCTAAAAATTAATATTCAACGACAATGTTAGTCATTTTACGTTCACTTTAGAGGCTTTTTTATGCATTTTGTATTTCTGCACTACTTCTAGTATGCGTAGTGCAGCTGGTATAGAAAACGGAACACGCCTATTTTCTCTTTCTGTTAAATGACACCAAGAGCGAGAATGAATATTCTCAACCTAGTGCTAGAATGAAGCTATTCAATAATCAAAAACTACATCTGAATATAGAAATTCTATGATAGTCGTAGAAAAAATATTTTCCTGTAGACTTGTTGATCCATCTAATGTGATGTTATTTAAACAAAAGCTTATTGCATCTATTACAAATTTCATTTATTTCCATTCAAGATTGAGATGCTCAGATTAGGACTTTCAGTGCTTTCAAATGTAATCACAATTGGAGGGATGAAAATAAATACAAGCAAGAAAAAGTTAATCTAAAACCTGTTGATGAATGAGAAGTCAAAATAAAAAGGCGATGCCCTCTCGGAGCGTTAAAAAGCGGTTTCTTTTGAAAGAAACATTACTGCATTAGATATCCTCCACACCCCTGATGATTTTCTCTACAGTGGCGGCACATACTAGGTATTCTTTTAATTTGATGTGATTTTTAGAATAACTTTTTCACAAATTGAAATATTATGCTTACTGGAAATATATTTTTATAACTATAATTCTGATGATGATATTTCGTAATATCGAAATAATTATAATTTCTTTAGAATTTTTATAATTTTTTTAATTTCATTGTGGAATAATTTAGAAACAGCTAGTTTCATTTAAAAAAGTAACATGACTAGATTCCACAGAGTAAGGGTCGAAAAAGTAAATTTAATTATTTTATTGTATTAAGCTCTCTGAAAAAGTTTTAGATATAGAAAATGGATGCACACTTTTTTATCGACAATCATCTGATCGAGTTTATGTCAGGATTTTTGCCAAAATGCAGCTTATAAGATATCCACTGCTAAAAGGTAATATATGCATCCCAAAATCAAGACAAATTCACTGAATGGAAATAGTCACGCTTTTGATAACGCATTTGGTCACTTTAAAATTGAACGTGGTATGATGAACATTCCCATCGAAATATTTGTGAAGTTCATGTATTAACTGATTAGTATAATAAGCTTGTGTACACAATTACACTCTAGAACTAAAAATACAGCTGATGGAAAAATGATTCAAAAATCAAAATTTGATTAAAACAGATGTAGAAAGACGAATATTTTTTGAAAATTTAGGAATATTCCTAAGGATTTCAAAACCATGCACAGTTTTACACTTCAATGGTTGTTGTTAAAAATACAGAAATAACTCACTAGGGCTAGAGACATTTTTCCTGGGCCAATAGAATAGATATTTCCATTAAATAAGCACCGCCAGGTCCATAAATAATTCTTTCGAACATCTATTATTATTGCTGGGAACTATCGATAGACTTGCATCTTTGTTGGGTCAGAAACTGAAACTCAGTAATGATACGTTGGAAAAAATTCATATTCTCAGATATTGTATAGCACTGCTTTCCACAAATTATTGTAGAATATTGCAGTTACTTATGACTATTTTTCACTACTGAATCAGTTTTCCAATGTATTTTGGTACCCCACAAAATAATTGAACAAACTTTATGATCACAATTTACTTCAATTTTAGAAAAATTGAATACTTTGCGTGTTGTTCGTCTAATATTGTGTATAATAAAGACATCTTCGTCTAAAAATTTGACATTTTATGTATTTATTCAGGTTGTATTTCATGGTTTAAACGATCTTCATGTCTGTCCACTAGCCTCTTTTCCTTTTAATAGACAGGATTTAGCAAAATATCCCTGTTTTTGTCAATATGTTCAAGTTTTTCTATATGCCAGACAATTATTGGGACTATGTTCAGTAAGATATCGGCTACCTTTGAACTTCTTGTATACGTTCCATGCTTTTATTTGCTCACCTGGATTTATTATCTCAATATATTTTTTACTTAGTTCTATAATTTAACAATATTCAATTGTTTTCTTTATATGTATTCAAGTATTTTTCTCTAATCAACCTCAGTTGTGCTTCTTTGTTTCTGATATTCTACTTCTCACCACTTCTTTGGTACAATCAATTTTATTATCAAGTTTCCGATTTTGATCGTTGGAAATGGGCATTTGACTGAAGTATTTTTAAACAAAAATTGAATGTATTGTACTAACAAAAATTGAATGTATTTTACTAACAAAAATATATTTTATTCCAGACTTATCACTGTATACTATTGATGGTTACCGAACTGTATATAACTACGGACAATCCAACCAGAGTTATGGAGTCATTGTATTTATAAAATCTGACCTTTATGAGTGCATAACTTATTCCATTTAAGTGGTAGTTCACTTATTAAAATAAAAGCCCATTTTGAAAATAAAACGTTTATTATAAATGCTTTCTACAGATCGCCAGCTTCTGAAAACAAAGTCGAATGGTTTGTTGAGGAGTTAAATGACATTGTAGATATACAAACTGAAAACAGTGATTTTAAACTATTTGTTGGTGATATCAATATTGATCTATTATCCGAAAATGATAACAAGAGAAATTACTTAGACGTCTTAAACGAATGCGGTTATCAATCGGCCATTATTGTTCCAACAAGAGTTCAAAGAAATTCAAAGACATGTATAGATCATATTTTTGTATATTCTAAGTGTTAATTTTAATGATAATTTGATTTCTCCAGTAATCAATACATCAGTAACTAATCACTATACAGTAATGCTACAACTGATTCTTTCTGACGGAGATCGTGTTGTAAACTCTAAATCTGAACATTTTGCCCAGATAGACAAGAATAAACAGATACATAGATTTTAACATACTGACTGGAATGATATTATTTTTAATCCAAATTTGGACTCCGCAACTGATAAACTGGTCAGCACTATCCAAGATAATATTAGGCAGTCAACAACATATACGGAGATTAAGAATAATTTAAGAAAAAGAAAAAAAATGGATCACACCATCTCTCATAAAATCCGCTAAAAAAATGAAATGTATAAAAAATCAAAAATAAATCCTCTGAATAATATACTTGAAAAAGAATATACAGATTGCAAAAAACTACTAAATAAAATAATTGTCACTGCTAAAAATAATTATTATAATAAACTCACAGAAGACGAACAAAATTCGTTAAGATAGATATGGAATGTAGTAAACTCAATATCTAAAAAAACAGAAAACACGGAAATTACAAATATTAAGGACAACAATGGAAAAACAGTAAATAAAACTGAGATAATTTCTGAAATGTTTAATACTTTCTTTGTAAATATAGGACGTAATCTAGCAAAAAACATACAAAAACCAATAAATTATAAAGAGAAGAAAATAACAAATTGTCATTCCATGTTCTTTGCACCCACCAGTATTGCAGAAATAAAAATATAATTAGTGAACTACAGAATAAAAAAGCACCGGGTTGGGTTGAAATAAAAGGGCCGAAACGCTCAAACATATTTCAGATTTTGTTGCATATCCGCTAATGATTATAATAAATAAGTGGACAATTTCCTTCAGCTTTTAAGACATCGATTGTCAAACATATTTATAAAAGTGGAGAAAGGGATGAGATGACAAACTACAGACCAATATCATTAATAACTTGTTCACCAAAAATACTCGAAAAAGTAGTTAATGCACGGCTTAATACATTTTTAGTTGAATATCAGCTAATGTCAGGGTCTCAATATGGTTTCCAAAAGCGCGAATCCACTAACGATGCTCTATTGGAAGTAATAAATGTTTGATATAAAAATATTGATGAGGGTTTACCTACAATTGCGGTCTTCCTGGACTTAGCAAAGGCCTTCGACACCGTGGACCACTGCCTTCTTTTGGAAACACTAGAGGACATTGGAGTTAGAGGTGCAGCACATGCTTTTTTCAAAAGTTATCTGACAAACCGATCTCAGAAAGTAAGAGTGGGCAATAAATGCAGTAGAGAAGAGACATTTGAGTGTGGTGTGCCACAAGGTACGGTTCTAGGCCCTGTTTTGTTTAATATATATTTGAATAACTTATTTATGATTAAAAGTAACAGTAAAATTATAAGTTTTGCAGACGATACAGTTCTGGTATACAGTGATCAAAATTGGTAAGATTTAAAGTTGAAAATTGAAAATGATTTAAATTGTATAAAACAGTGGTTTGACTATAGGCTTCTTCCAATCAATTATAATAAAACTGTTTACCTGCCATTTGCATCCTTAGAACCGGTTATTCCTAACTACGCCATCAATGTACAAAAAAATACCAATATTCAAACTGCAAAACAAATAAAATATTTAGGAATTATGATAGACCCACATCTTAGATGGGATAACCATATTAATTATCTAGTTCAAAAATTGAGGTGTATTGGTGGATTGGCGAAGACTTACTATAATATTTTCGAGGTTTCACAAAAAAGATTCCTCAAAATCTGAAACGAAAATATTAGACACAATTATACTTAAAAAGCGGTATTAAGACAACATAAACTTAAATCCAATATACAAATTCAAACTCACAATTATATGACAAGAAATAAGCATACTTATCTGAATCCAACAATGAAAAAAACAGCTGGACAAAGAAGCTTTTTGGTTCTTGGACCCCAACAAATTAAATCTGAATCTTCTGTAAATGTGCTAACTTTAAAACTTCATGAATATATCACCAATACAAGTAGGCACGCTATTCACAACCTTATCGAAATTAATTACTGATAATTCTTCTATCAATTTTAATTTCTACTTCATTAATCCTTAATTATACTATACATTTTTATTAATTACCTATTACTTATTATTATAGGAGTATCCGAACTCTGCCACAAAATGCAGGTAGTCATTACGGGTTGTTCGAACTCTGCCAGTGTTTAAAATTTTGGAGATTAACTACAAAACCAGTAGGGGTCTAATAGCCTAATCCGATTTAACAATTTACCTTGAACTTTAGGTACTCAAAATCAATATAAGAAAATATTAATAACATACATATATTTTAAACGTATATTTGCCACTTCTAAAAAATTACATCTACATTACATCCACATTACATCTACATTACATCTACATTACAATAAAATATATTCAATATACATAAACATATAAAAAAAACAAAAAATTAAACGTGTGGAAGATTTTTACATGCAACCGTTTTCACAAACATAAAGCGAGAAATAACATTTTTCCTATATTGATCCAAATGATCATTATTGAAATTAATTTTAACATTAATAGTTTTTTTGGTTTTTTTCTGGCTTTGGTTTGCCGAACGAATTTTCGCGTATACCTCCGTTTGTAAATCCAATAACACACTAGTAAATTGAACAATGTTTGGATGTGCTTTGTAAAAAGAAGCACCGAAATGCGAATGAAAACTCTCACAAGAATTCGTTGTTCTCTTAAAAAAGGAGCATTATTTGCCCAAATAAGTGGTGGAAATATCGAATTTTTCGTTATATATGTTTTATTGACATAATTTCGGAATTCTATAACTCTTTCGTCATTCGGAAGCAAAAAATGTAGTTCATTATAAAAAAATTCTACAACTTTCTCATGACTAAGATACATTATACCGAAATGTACTTTTAAGTATTCGCCAATTACAGAACCTTTCTGTCTGTACTCTTGTACCAAATGAAACACCTGAATCTTACGAAGCCAAGCTTGACAGATGAAATTTACAACCAAAAAGAATTTGATCTCTGCCAAAACATTCATATATAGCGTTATGAATGCTTAGTTCAAAATCTACTACGACTTCTTTAGGTTGAAAATTTAAGCCTACTTCTTTACATTTTTGTCTTAAAATTAAAAACAAATTTGAATATGTTTGACTTGATTTGTCCGGCAGCAAACAAAAAACAAGAGGTACGTAATAGCCGTTTTTAAAACCATGAATGGTAAACATTTGGTAAAAAAAAGTTGAACAGTATTTAAAAGTCCCATCCATCAAAATACAATCCGAATTACATAAAAAATTAAGGTTGGAAAAACAGGAGAACACAATAATTTTAAATACCTGGTCTGCTGTTAATAGAAATTCCTCTTCTCGGTTCGTTCGTAATTGTAATTCACGAACACTATTAAATACTTTTTCCTGATTCTTAGGCAATAGGGGTAAAATTTTTTTTCTCGCCGCGTGAATATTTTTCCTTATTCGGTCAATATCTTCGGTGTTGATATCCTCCGCGAAATTATTTGACACCAATTCTTGCCGAATTAGTTTGGAGGGTTTCTCAGTGGGATCTTCAGTCGCTTTCCTTTTAATGCTGTTACTCACTGCTTTTCTTGATAGGTTCGTTTCCATAGTATGATTGTGTTCTCCTTTGACTTCTGTGATTGTTTCTTAATCAGAAACGTGGAAGTACACTCTAACTGGACATTTTGCGTTACAGCACTTCCATCTAATGTTTCCACATTTGCTAGTATTAGCTTTCGAAAATTTATAACTGTTCAACACTGTTAATTTATTTCCTCTTTCACTATACATTGTAGATGCTTTGTTCTCCATTTTTGTCACTATTTGCTATGTGTACTACACTCTTAACTTCTGTAGATCGATATGAAGTAACTGAATACAACTATAACTCTTATATAGTGTAAGTGCATCAACATACTTCCCCTAATCCCCTAAATATCGATCAAAACAATCAAGATTTCTTCAAAATATTTAATACAAGAAATCTTTGAAACCTTTCAGAAATATACATAATTTTATGGGCCTCCGATTTTATCTATTATAAACCCTAATGACTCTAATAGGATTAAACTAAATGGTTGCGGCACAGTTCGAACATTTCAGTAATCCTCAAATTGATACAAGTCAGGTAAAATTTTATTTTGTGGCAGAGTTCGGATATGCCCATTATTATTTGTTACCTAGTATAAGTTTTATATTATTATTATTTTATCCTTGCAAACAAGCCTTATGGGCTTCGCAAGTGTATATATTCATTTCGCATAACGTCGTTTGTTTTGTTTGTTTGCCTTTTATGTATTTTTGAGTTATGTGTAAATACATATTTTTATTATTATTATTTTTTTTATTATATACCTGGTATAAGTCTGTCTCTTACCATCCTTTCTTATGACATCCTTACACTGTCCGTTTTTGCACATAAAATCACATAGAAGAGCTTCTTTTATTAATTCTATAAAATATTGTTCAACGATTTGGTCGTCTCTTTGTATCATATTGTCGAATTCAGAAGTTTCCATTACTGTTACTTTCTGCGATACAAAATGTTTATCATATTGTTTTAACAAATTTTCAAACGTCGACTTTTTATCAGAGTACCTATGAAGTGTTGTACACATGAATTCCATCATCTCCTACATAGGCCAACAATGTAGCAATGTACACCTTTTTTTCAGATTTGTCTTTTTCTGTTGACTGAAAATAGTGGACTACTTTCAGTGGATTGGAAATTATTTGATGGCTTGAAATCCATCTTGTGTATACTATGTTTAATTCACACCTGACACCATGTGTTGTTCATCAAATATTGTGTATAATAAATACACCTCATTACTTTTCAAATATAAATTTTGATATATCTCTTATCATTTCGTTAATAATAATCGTGATGGACCTGACATATGCCCATCGGATCGGCCACAAGGGTACCTACTGAAACAATAAAAAGTTCAAATATGTTGAAGATTGAGCATTTTCAAAACTGTTACATACCATTTTTCAGTGTATTAAAACATAAAAGATATATAGATTATTGATCTATTGAAAACATCGCAGTCTTTTGTACAAATATTGACTCTCCAATTGATATAGAGCGAAAACTGAAGGTACCCGAGTGTTATTGCTTTAGTAAAAATACAATGAAATCAGTTAATTTGAGGTCATTTGATTGAACACAACCAATCAGAACAACATTATACTGAAAAAATATCCCATGGGCTGTTTTCACTCTATCACGTTGCTATGGATACAATTTGTTTATTTATTTCGATTTTGACGTTTCAAATATTTAATATTTCAAAATGTCACGATTTGGTAATAATACTGACGAGAATATTAATGGAATTATAGAAGCTCTGTTCTTCTTTTCTATAATTAGCATCCGAATAACCCTCGAACACTGATAAATGCTCAAAAATTTTATAACAACTTTCTCAAGCTTGTTGCTTATAGGCAACAGACCTCCTCCTGCGGCGTCGGTCTGTTTCCAAACAACAAGCTTTCGAAATCTGTTATAAAATTTTTTCGAACAATTATCAATGTCCTTGGGTTATTACTACTGAAATCAAACTTGTAGTCAATACCGATAAAACAAAAGTAATGATATTCAAAGAAAGTGGCCATGTACATAATTACAATGAAAAATTTCATTATAGTGGATATAGTTTGGAAACAGTAAAGCAGTTTGCCCACTTGGGTGTTGATTTCTCCTCCACAGCCTTGTTTTGCACCATGGCTAAGAATTCTAAAATCAAAGCCAATCGGGCCATTGGAGCAGTAATTGATATAATATAATATATAATTCAATTATTTTATCTTCACTTTCTTTTGGAATTGGTGTATGGGGTCTGCGTTACACTGATATTATAGAGCGTGTACAGGTAAACTTTTTCAGAAAACTCCTAAGTCTGTCAAAGAATACCCCAGATTACATTGTACGCTTTGAAACAAGTTCTGATCATTTGTCAACCGTTGTTTTCAAATATGCCTTACTTTGGTTAAACAAACTCGAATGAATGAACTCTTCAAGACTTTCAAGAATTTGTTTCAATCGACTTGCTCAGTTAGCATCTGATAATAATTCAAAGTATAATTGGGTGACACAACTTGAGGAATGGTTTATTTATGCGCAATGTGAGTGTCTATGGGAAGATTATTTAAGAACAAATGTACGCAGTTTAGATAGACTTATTCTAGATAAAATTCGAAAACGACTGCTTGTTAGTGACATAAACAGAAAGGTTGCTTCTAGTTACTCTTTACTATACTCACACTTACTAGTTAGTGAAAATAGCAGTTATTTGCAAACATCCGCACACATTTATATAACCAGAATAATAGCGCAACTTAGAACCTGTAGTAAAACATTTTTAAAATTGTCTTTTAAAGGATGTTTTGATATTATTGACAGCACTGGGAAATGCACTGTCTGTAATATGGATTCCCTGGAGTCATTACATCATAATCTTTTTGAATGTCCCATTTACAGCCCTCTCAGAAAAAATAGTTTTTTACAGAAAGTTCATAATATTGATGATCTGGTACACTATCTTAATATTAATAATACATTTAGCCCTCCAGAGGAAATTAATCCTATATCAGGGCACACATCTAAACCAAACACCCCAACTAAAAACAATCACCACCCACCACAATTTCTTTCGAACTTCTCTCTCTCTTTAATAATACACGAAACAGATTCTCTGAACTTACTAAATTAGCTCATAGCATTATCAGTATATTGAAGCTGCGAGCATTTGCACATGGTGAATGATTGGCTTTATCATGAAGTACACACATATTTTATATTTTGGTTTTTATCTTAACTTTTTTATTAATTTACAAATTAGGTCTATGTCATAATTTATATGGAATTATCTTAATTCCTCTCTTGGAATTTTATACCGTACCCTTGTGAAAAGATTTATCTTATGCACAATAAACTATCTATCTACCATCTATAAATCAATAGTTATATCAATAAGACACAAGCAGAACTTTGAACATAGAAAACATTGTTAAATCTCACACTAATGGAAATGTTTTCTCTTTGACTTTTGTATGTTTTCAACCTCTCTGTGAAAACAATCTGGAGACAAGTAATCGAATTGCGTTTTAGCGCGCTATATTCTTTAGTTTTTTTATACGGAGAATGTTTGCAAACTGTTTGCTACAAGCAGCATAGCTATCCTTGATGTTAATCATCCAATCAATCGTTTCTCCAATATCAGCAAGCAATAATTCACTTATAAAATGGTAGTAATAGTCAATTGATCTTGTTGCTACATAAGCTGTATTTGAAATAAACGTCGCGGCCAAATTTCTGAAGGAACGCCAAGCCTGATATCTGTAGAATTTTCTTCACATTGGAGTTTTCAAATTGCAGCAATGATTCAAATTAGTACGATTCAGTGCCAATGTTGATATTTTGAAAAGGGCTACAGTTTTTTATACCAATTAAGCAAGTTGTTTTCTGTTTTTTGGATAAGAAAAGTATTTTTCCTTCACACAATATTCAATTCATTGATGTTCTAATCTTGCCAAATACCTTTCTTGTTTGATAAATCTCTTTTACCAAGTGACAAGCGACCTTGAATCGTTACTAACGCTATATTGACAAAGATATGTTCGAATTCAAAAGTTGTGAAAATAATTGTTTGAGAATTATCTGGGTTTAAGTCATTTTGTTGAATAACTTGTAAGCATCCACAGAAGGTACTTCGATTTAAGTGCAATTGACTGTTAGAATATTTCAATAATTAGTATTTTTTAACGTTTTTCCGTCCTTCACAAAATCATTAATGTTATTCCATTTACAAAATAGTCATACCTTGGTTCCTTTTTATAAAAGTAATATATGCGCGTCAATGGATCTGGACGAGAAAATCCTGTGAAAATCTGATTGCTAAGGGTGTCAACAGCACAAACACACTCCAATCTTACCGTCATTTTGTCGGTTCATCATTTTCTCTCTCGCGAACTCTATCCGGCAACGCTTAATACAGTTTTGAATTAAAGATTACACACTTGACTTTTCACAATCGCTGCGATGATTTTTTTAATGCTACGAATTTTCCATCGTCGCTAATGGTTTCCGAGAGGAAGATTTTTTTAATGGTTTCTCTGTTCGTTAATAGGAATATTTCTTATGTAATTTGTATGGATTTTGATTTATTTCCTGTAGGAGCTTCGAAAAGTGAATTTAAAAAAAAGTTACAGGAGAGATGAGTATTTAGAATAAGTTTGACTAATATGTAACTGCAATTTTATCTGTTTTTCTTCAAAAGTCAGTAAAACATGGCGTTTTTGAATCCAAAAGTTTGATTTTCATGACAGCGTCTCGTTGCTACTGGCAGCGTCAGTGAAATTACTTTCACTTCCGCTTAAAGCGTCAGTAAAATTACGACTGACTAAATGTACACGTACAAGATAAAAACTTTCAGTTTCGGTGGTCCACCATACTATTGGTATTTACACATTTTAGTTGATATATTAGTAAAGTGCACATAAATATCTTGTTTGCTCATTATTGCATCAAAAAATTAACTATACATACTGTAAATAAAAAAAGAATTCATCCAAATATTAGGTTATTTAATGTGGCCCAAGAAAAAACAAAAACGCCTTTCAGTTATTTTTATAAATTTGGCTTGTACTTGTCTCATTATTTTCATCACTGTTAATAACATATACAGCCGTGCCTGGCTGAAGAATTTTATTTGGAATATTTTGTTTGTTTCTGATTGATTCCTCAATTTAACCTTCAGCGACACTGAATCCATATCTAATATAACTGAAGAAGTATTAACGGTGGTACACCTGGTTCAACACAGATAAAAGGTCTGAATTATTTTCGAGCATTTGGATCTAATGTGTATGTTCCAGACAAAGATGCTACTAAAGGTTAATTATTTGATAGATCAATCAAGGGGATATTCGTAGGTTGTCCATGTTAAACACAAGGATATTGATTTTGGTTAATAACAGAAAATACGAGGATGTATTGATATCTAGTTAGCCTATACCAGTTCCATGCATAAACAAAATATTGCGTTACCATAGCAACGAACAATAACTTATTAGAAGTGTCACTGTAAAATTTGACGTCAAAAAAGTAAACCAGAGTTACGCAATAAATTAAAAGAAAAAAGATGTCCACCGAAATTGTGAAAATCGAAAAATTGGAGTATGGAGCCATCATCAAGTACCTGTATTTAAAAGGGTTAAGAGGTAAGCAGATTTACGAAGATAGGCTTAATAACCTTGGTGATCAATGTCCTTCGTATGCGACCAAAAAACATTGGAATGCAAGCTTCAAAAGAGGTAAATGTTCCATTGAAGATGATGACCGATCGGGAAGGCCAGTTTTTGTGTCAGTCCCCGAAAATATCGATGCAGTTCATGACATGATTTTATCAGATCGTCGAATTGGGCTAAAACGGATATCTGAAGCACTGAATATTTCATACAAACGCGTTCATCATATAGTTCACGTCAATTTGGACATGCGAAAAATTGCTGCAAAATGGATCCCCAAATGTTTGAATGTTGACCAAAAGCGTGCAAGGGTAGAAGCATCGCGTTCGATCTGTGCTCGATTAAAAAACGATGTAGACTTCTTAATCCGAATTGTTACTATGGATGAGACTTGGGTACATTTCTACAATCCAGAAACAAAGCAACAATCGATGGAATGGCGACACTCTGGTTCTCCAAGACCTAAGAAGTTTCGTGTCCAAAAATCTGCTGAAAAAGTTCTTGCTTCAGTTTTTTGGGATTACCATGGAGTAATCATGATAGATTTTTTGGATAAGGGTAGAACAATAACTGGAGATTAATATTCGACATTACTGACCACTCTACTGGAAATAATTAAAGAGAAAAGACGCGGAAAGCTATCCAAAGGGGATTTGTTTTTCAGGACAACGCCCCTGCATACAAATCTCATGTTGCCATGCAAAAAATTCGTGAGTTAGGGTTTGAATTACTAGAACACCCCCCTTATTCACCAATTTCGCTCCGTCCAACTATCTTCTCTTTCCTCAACTGGAAAAAAGTTTGAAAGGTCATAAATTTTTTTCCAACGAGGAGGTATTAAAAGCTGTGGAGGTCTGGTTTGCAGAGCACGAAGAAGCATTTTTTTGAAAGGTCTAGAGACGTGGCAGGTTCGCTGTAATAAATGTATCCAATTAAGAGGAGAATGTGTTGAGAAATAAAATATTTTGACATTGGAATTTTGTTTGGTTCTATAGTAGGCTAAGAATTTTTCAATATATCCTCGTATATTACAATTCGTAAACTAAAATTTATTGATTATAATATCACTACAGTTTTAAAGAATCAAGGAGTTGAGTTTCTGAGTGCTGGCAATAATTTAGGAAAAAAAATTAATTGTGGGTTGAATTGGTAGCTGGGTCTGAAAATGTGACAGAAAATCCAGTTCGACCATGTAAAGAGGATAAGGAAGGTTAAGGGAATGAAGAAGAAGAAAGACCATTGGATACTTCCTCAGCAAAACCTGCTATAAATGAAACTCCAAAAGGAGTATCAAGAAAAGAAGATAAAGGAGGAGGATGGAGAAGACCAATATTGATTAAAACTGGTTTAAGAGGTTGTCCTAAAAAATTATTTTCAACAGTAAAGATAATTAAGATGAAGAGAATACCAACATATTTGCGGGAGTAACTGATGTTGAATTAGATGATACCTTAAAATCTCCAGGAAGTTGTAATTGCAAACCAGCAATTCAGTATGAGTTTATCAAAAAATGACACTTGGGATATTGTAAAATGGCCTGAAGGTCAAATTGTTATTGGCCGTCGTTGAATATTAACTAATTAATTTGAATCAGATGGATCAATTGAAAAAAAAAGCTCGTATTGTTGCAAAAAAATAATAGTTTAGAATATGGTGTTGATTAATATCAAATTTTGCTCCAGCTGCAAGAAAAGAAGCTTTAAGACTTTTACTTGCTTTATGAGTGGAATAAGATTTGAAAATTTGACAATTTGTTGTAATAATTGCATATTTGAATGGCATATTGAATGAGACAGTTTTGGAGGGCATTATTCCCACCCTTATTGCTGATAGTGTTTGTCCGTAGGATGGTTTGTTTCCCTCATCGGTAGTTTTACCTACGATGAGAACTCCCTTCTTCCTTGGATGTTCAGGGGGGCTTTTCTCAGATCGGACCCTTTTGGAGCCCTTACTCTTGGGTGCATCCTCCTTCTCCTTGATGATAGGTTTCAGTGCCAGTTGTCGTGCCTCTTCATTGCTGAGGCCGTGCTTCAACAGGTACTTGAATCTTTTTCGAGCAGCACCGCTAAGGTTTACTCGAGCCTTTTTGGTTTTTTGTTGAGGCTCCATTTAGGTCCTCTTCGCCGCTTTTTAGAAGCTCATCCTCGGTTTTTTTATCTGGAACATGATCCAGTTCCATTCCCTCTAGATGATTGAGGCTATCTTTATCCTCTGGGTTTTTGTTATTATTTCCATTTTTTGTCCCACGAGTAGCTAGGGAATGGTTGGTCGCTTCCGGCAGAGCCCCGCATACCGGAAGAAGGCTATTGAAACCTGGGTGACTCCTGGTACCCGGAGTTCGCATAGTAGCGACTAAGCAACCCCTTAGCCCCGCAGCGTATTCTCTACGCCACGCCAAGTCTTCGGCTTATGCTGTTCCACCATTGACTTGAGGGGGATTTTTATGGTGGTTCCCATCCACCTGACCAGCCGATTAAGGCAAGCTCTCACATCAGTAAGCACGTCCTCATCAACCACCGACTTACTGATACGAGATATACTGGGCAGGCTTCCACGAGTTTGCGCTGTTTCCTGATGCAGGCAGGGCCCCGGGTCATTGGTCCGGTTGCCCCACACTTATCCACCTACAGCGATCCCTCTCCACGCTGATGCTCCCAGTATTTGCGTACGCCAGAGCTTCGTTTGCCAGCCTCGCGCGACCCACTTGAGGGCCTTGGTCCCCAATCACGCCTCTCGATCTGTTTACACCGCACGCCACGTGGAGGTGAAGTTGGTCTTTGTGCGGTTGGAATATTGTATATTAAACAAAATAAATCAATTTATGGTTATTGTGATGCTGATTGGTATAGTTGTATAATAGATATCCGATCGTATTCTGGTTATATTTTCAATTGGTAGGAGCAGTTTATCAGAAGTAGTGAAAGAGGCAATATATTTAAATAGGTTGTTGACAGATCTTGGACAGGAACAACCGAAGTCAAAATTCAGTTTATCATGGCAGAAATAAGCAAATCGATATTCGGCATCAATTCGACAGTTGGAAGTGGAAATGTTAAATTGAACCATGTATCAACTGATGGAATGATATCACATATATTAACTAAAACACGTCCAAGAGAATTACATGACAAGTGTATTCAGGGACAGTGACTAAATTATTAATATTCAAACTCATGTCTCGAGGGGGTGTGTTGTATGTACAAAACATTCGTTATTTATTCATTTTTTCAAATATTATAATCGCAGTGAAAGCCAACGACTGAGATGATATTCTGTAATATATTATAAAATTATGACTTGTCCTCGAAGCGAACTTGAAGAACGTAAGTCTGCATGTGAAATCTAAATTTCTCGGATTGAATGTTGCTAAAACTACTTGAACATATAATTCTACCTTGGTTAAATATCATAAACCTTTTATGTGATATTTAAATTGATATTAAACAAAGAAAACAGTTTCAATTATTTTAATGGAAATCGCTGGAGGAAATACGGAACAATCTGACTCAGGCAATCTTGAAGATAAGATGATACAAGCAGCGTCCCCCACATTGAAAAAGCATTGTTTATCGAACACCCGCAACATCATTAGTTAAGTATCGAACATATCCTGAATAGAGTGTACATGTCGTCGTGAGGGGTAAAACGAGCATGGAGGGATCGGAGAAGGAGGAAATATATCGGCCTAATTTCAACGTTCTCGAAATCAGGAAGGCCACGAGAAGAGAATGATGGTGCGAACGGCACTTGATGAACTTAACCCATCGATCATCCAATTAGGGGGCTGATCAATCATCCCTGGCATCATCGAGGGAAGCTGTGGTGCGGACGGACGGACGCGATGCTCATCTGTTTCATCTGCATGCCGACGTTGTAACGCGAAATGTCTTCGGCCGAAAGCTGTTAGTCACGGTCAATCTATATCCAACATGAAATTGTGTTGTTTTTACTCGTGTCGAGAATGATATATCTTCGTAAATGGCTGAATAAAGAATAAATGTATCATCGCTATATCTTATTGATAAGTGGGAGTTCAATATGCCATTATGTGGAAAAATATTGTGGTATCAATATTCGTCAAATTTTTCAAAGGAAACTTAGTTTATGTAGAAAAATATCTTAGTAATTTATATTCTAGAGGGTCGGAAATATTTGTTTATCACGAATAAATTGGCACCTTTCTGAACAATTGTTTGGGAGCCCATTTACAATCCAATTTTAGCGACAGCGTTTGAGGTACTTTTTTTTTATTATTTATCGTTAGCAAACTTTTTATATTATCAGAGATTCATGGAATAAACTATTCAAATAGTGTAGTTTTCAGAAAAATTGTGGAAAACTGTTGATGCTACTGCATATACTCGTATTATTACATTAACGGGAGAAGTGCAAATATATGGATTGAAGAAAGAAGATATTTCATTCAATACATCAAGACATAATTCGCAATAATACTTAGCAACAGCTTAAACAATCTTTGTCGCCTTCTTATGGTACCATCTTCTTATATAAGATTGGCCACAACTTTGGCGAATCGTTTCCTGTCTTGGCAACTCAAAGTACTATGTGTGAATGACCAGTCCAATTATTTTTCATCCACGAATACTGTCTCCTGCCTGCACCTCTTCTACCCTCAGCTTTGCCATCCATTACTAGTCTCAAGAACTCAAGTTTAGGAGTTCTGTATGTGTGTCCAAAAAAGCTTGTCTTTTGGTTTTTTAACGTCAGCTACGTTGTTGAATTTGGCTCTAGAATTCGTTTCAAGAAAAATCCAAAACAGAAATCTGAGAACAATAGAAAGTCAACAAATAGCGTAAGCTGGTCGGCTGCTCCAAGGAAAAACACAGTATGTGTAAAAAACCAAATTAGCGGGAAATGGCGAAAATGTATTTATTCTTTTTATTGTTACATTTATTGCTCACAAGAATAGATATTTGCATACCGGTTATTTTGTGTTAAATGTGAAATGTAAACAAAAAGGTTAAATTTGGGAATTTGATTTTCTTCGTGTTTTATAGCATATACTGTGTTTTTCAATGGTGTTTTTTAATAACTTTTAATAACAAATACACAGCAATGTGTATGCTGTGTTCTTGCTAGGTATATTAGAATGATTTACGAAATTAAACTGCCTGTTAATTCACTTATACATTAAAAAAAACTAGAGACCGTGAGTTTCATTTTAAAACTACTTATACATTATTAAAAAGTGGTAGTTTGAATTATAGTTAATTTTATAGAACATATAAATTGATTTATAGCTCATCAACATCCTCGGTTATACCATATTCCGAATTAAAGTCTTCAACAATATCGTTATCTCGTAGGGTGGTCCCAAATTCTCTCCTTGACGCTGGCATTAAGGGCCCAAGTACCTTGATTATAACATTCTTCTTTCTTTTTGGAATTCCTCGGTGTGTTGGAAGTAATTCAGGTCGATTTGATGCATCAAATCTCTTTTGTAAAAAATCAAGTGTCACAAATCGGCTTAAAAATCGGTCCTGTATTTCATGAAACGACATCCCTTCTCAAATTTAATTTCTACGATAGAGTTGAGTTTAAGCACATTTAGTGGATCACTTGGTTTATTTCGCGGTGCATTTCTTTTTTCTTCTTCCATTCATAAAAAGTTATTCAGCTCTATGACAGTTACATTTTTCTAGACGTACCAACTACAGTTTTTATATCTCTGAAGTCGTATACGTCTCTGACCTGTGCTAGATGTTTTTCTTTCAATGTTCCTATGAATACCATCTACATTCATATGAGTGTGACCCTTAGTTAAATATCTAAAAGTAATGCTATTAGGAACTCGTTCTTAATTTACAAGGATTGCAAATGTCGTACACATACTCCAGTTTTTGTTTTGGGCCGCGCAGTTATCAGCGAAAAACATAAAGTCGGTGGTATCTCGTTATGTTTCTATTATTGCCACAACGAAATCTACAATGTTATGTGCATTTCAACCAGCGATACCTCCGTGCCATATCACACAATAATTTTTATTGATTAGGTTTTTATGTAGTGCTGCGAAAGTTTCGTTGAATACATCAAGTCTTGTAAAATAACTGTCTTCAATTGAAGGCGTAATTGGAATTAGTAATACTTTTTGCAAATCATAGAGTATATTTCTGTTGTTGGATTGTCTGTAATTTTACTGTCGTCTGTGTATTTGTTGGTAGCTTTCGTTTCATGTAGAGTAAATTCTTCCAATATATTCTTTACTGCTACGTCGTTATTTATTACTGCCTCGGCTTATTTCACCTGCATTTCCAAGGCGAGGCATTCGTCACAAGTGTCTGAAATAGGCATACACAGAGATATATGCATATCTTTTAGAGTCTTTCTGTAAGTTTCTTTTTTACACATATTGCGATATTTTGAATTAAAATCTTGGAACATCGATTGTACAGTAAATTCTCGTGGTACCTTATATTAGGAGCATTATGTCTTCTACAAAGAGCTACAGTTGGGTGGAAGCTATCGATATGTTCTTTCATTAATTCACGATTACAAGTAGGTTTTGCATGAACTCCTCTATTCTCCTCCACTGCAACACATCCCTCCTGTTTTTTAATAGCATGGCATAATTCTGTCGAGACAGAATCGTTTGTATAACCCATGGTATTAAGTAAAAATAAGCGACAAACCGGTAAACTGGAATTATTTTGTGGCAGAAAATATCGACGACTACATGTTTCCTTATAGCTATCGTTATTAGCTTGGACTGTCGTTCTTCTTTTAATATATATCATATACACGTTTTTTGCCAACCGTTTTCGCCTATTTCTATAATTAATACACCAGTAAGTATCCCATATTACATTGCGTTCTTCTTGTGTAAATTTCTGACAGCTTTTTCGGCATTTTCCTTGGCAATATAGGCTTATCGGGTGCTTGTTCTTGTCCCTATTTGCTTTTTGCTCATTGCTTAATACAGGTCTCTTCACAGCTGCTTTACGTCTCCTATTTTTACCTCCTCCGCTTACTTGGACTATTTCATGACTAGCAGTATTTACAATGCCGTTTATAGTCTAGACTTGTAATATATTTACCGTAGTGGCAACTTCTTGGATATCTTCTAATATGTCATCATCTTCAATAATAGGTCGCTGTGTAGTTATTGGTACTAATATACCATCAGTGTTTCCAGGCATTTCGTAATGCATCTCTTGATATTCATTTGGAGTACTATGCACATTTTCCTGATCACTATTATGGTTAGTGTTACCCTCCATTTGAAAATCCGAATCTGCAACACTGTCGTCGTTTGATATTGAAGTGCTAGTGCTGCAATTACTAACTGCATCCGAAGTATGTTCCTCTTTGCTAGAGGGCCTGGAAAAAATATCCAACGTCACCTTCAAACAGTCAAATAGTTCTAAAACATTAATTTTTTGCATTTTTTAGTAGTTTAACTATTTGTAATCTATTTGGTGAGGTACAGAAATTTGGGAAATCTGGCAACATTATTGAGGCCTTTGAATTGACATAACCTCAACAAATCAGTCAGTTACTTACATTGGTGTATTACACATCTCCAGTATTCGTCGTATTCGTGTATTGGATATTGTTATTTACACAAAAACACTTTAATCGGTAAAAAAGTCATTTTGAATTAACACTCTTCAATAGGGTTTAAGTCGTCACTTCATGGAGGAAAGTATAATTGTTGGATGTTCATTTAATTTGAAAAATCTATCACAAATCTTGCTATGTGCGGCCGTGCATTATCTTGCATGAAATTATCGCCTATATATGGTGCAAATGAAGTAACGTATTTTGCAATAATAATCTCCAAATAATACATTCACAGACCGGCGATGAATGGGGACTTAATCCGTGCGTGCGTCATAACAAATTCCTGCCAAAAACATTTTTGAGCTGCCTCCAAAAGGTTCCATGGTAGAAATGGTACACTCACTAAATCTTTCCCTAGGTCTCCTCCATACTCTGTCACGTCCATCAGGTGATTTCAGACTAATTCGAGTTTCACGCTCATAATCCCATTCATCAACCTGCGTCGTTTGAGTTCTCTTGTAAGCAAAGAACGACGGGCTTGTCTGCTACTGGTCAATCCGAAAATTTATATCATTCTTCTCACCGTTTTAGATGAAATTCTAACATTTCTCACTATTAAATGGGACAATCCCGCAAGCTCTGAACCAGTATCTGATATTGTTTTCTACATTTTCAATCTTCTTAATAGCTTCATCAAGAAGCCGTGGAAACTCCGACTTCAGGATAGTTCCTCTATTCTTTATTTTCCATTGTAGCAATATGGCACGCCATGCTTTTTTCATAGTGGCGAAAAAGGCAATATCTAGGGGTTGCAGAAGTTGGGTGGCGTTAGGTGGAAGCAACACAAATTCGATGTTATATTGTTCGCATCATTCCAGAAACATGCATTGAAACATGGCTAGCGAGGTTGTCTCCAATGAGCACCTTTCTTCCGGAAATATTTTTGAAATAAGGAAGGAGAATTTTGTCAAACCAATCTTCAAAGGTTGGGCCATCAAACCAACCGCTTTTAGTTCGGTTGTATATTGTCCCCTGTGGTCCACCTTCTATCCAGGTTAGATAGAAGTGGACAGCTTTGTATATCACATATGGGGGCAGTAGATGTCCGGATGCAGTCATTATCATCATAATTAAGGTCCTTGATTTGCTGGAATCCTGTATAACTTCTACCATTTTAGACCCACAGCGGCATATAACTTTGGTTATATGCCGCTGTGGTCGTCCGTGAGATTCGTCTCGTCATAGTTTACTATATGGGTAGACTCAACATTTTCCTTGTAGATTCTAAATTTGCAAATAAACTCTCGTATAGTGTCTTTGGTAATATTAGCCCTGCATCTTCCAATGTTTTGAGCTAATCGTTCGGTTGATATGTTATGTCTTTTAAAAAAATTATAAAACCATTGAACCCCAGGTAAATTGTATTTGAAAGTTTTTATTTTGTCCCCTTTTCTATCAAGGTAATTTTTTACTAAGCATCTTCTATCTGTGCGAGTCATTGGAAAGCTCCACTCACCAAAATTTGATTGTGCCTTCTAGTAACAACCTTTCTTCTTCTGCCGAAAATACAGTTTGGCCGCCACGTTTTCCTTCTTCTTTTTTCTTAATTTTGTCATTGAGTGTAGATTTAGGAATTTTATGATATCCTGATGCTTGTCTCAAATTTTTCTTGCCTTTTGTCACATCGTCTAGTGCTCTCTGTAAATTTGTTTCATCATAATTTATGAAACTTATGCCTATCTTCTTTTTGTAATTCCTCACCATGGTGTCCGCCTTTATTCCACCTGTGGACAATATTTTATTTTTTCATTATTTTTCAAAAAACGAGAGGTGGTATTATTATCATTTTATCGCCAAATATTATCAATGAATTATTTAACATTTTAGTGGTAAAACAAATGTTGTTGTATATGTGAACCTTACCTGTGGGCAATAGTATGTTTTCACTAGTTAAAAAAACAACACAAAACGCAATATGAAATAAAAGCCGATTTGTACGCGACCGGAGGAAATTACAGTCGCCACGACCATCCACCAATGTGTTTTGATGTTCACTAACGTATCTAGACAGGTCCAGCGCGATTTGGCACACCGGCAAGATGTCCTTGAAAAAAATTATGGAAAAACGTCCTTCTGTCCGCCTTAGCCCCTACTGTCCGACTTCACTCCAGATTACGGTATTAATATTTTTCCTGCCATGACCACTGACTAGATGGTGTGATCCGATTACCCTAAATTTTCTGAATATTTGACTGATTGTTAAAGTACTCACGCTTAACAAATTGGACACATAATGCATACTTCTTCCCTCTTTAATCAAAGTTGTATCTCTTATGCAATCGTCGTTGGTTAAATTATGTGCCCGATTCACGATACGTTGAACTATACTACGGCATATAAACTGCTCTATTTGCTTATCAATCCCATAACTAAGATTTATTTTGTAAATAATTCACATTGTAAATTAAATTTAAATTACTAAAATTGTAGAGATTTCTTTTAAAGTTTGTATCTTTTGTGTAAAGAAAGATATTGAAATAAATAGAGAAAAATTATCAACAATTAATTATTATTTCTAACCATTTGCAAAGAAAAAAATTGTAGCCTTCAGTTTACACCACAGGGTGTTTAGAATTTACAGTACATAAACATTGTTTCATTCCACCCGGTATACTATATTCTCAAATTCATTTTTACCAAAGTTCAAATTGATAGTGATAATTTCAATAAATTACCTACAATATTTCAAAAAAATCATTATAATCGGGTGGAAAGTAAGAGAGTTATTCTAAATCAAAATTAAGCAAAATTTTTAGTGTTGTGTTAATTTTGTCCATGAGTTTAGTTTGTACAATAAGTGCGCGAAGCGTCACTTCTCCCACGAGCGCAGTTTGTCGCACGAGACATAAAGCGAGTGTCGCAAATCAACCACCTATTAATAAGACAAAGAAAGTGACTTATATTTTATTCAAATATTGAACAGAAAGACTTTAAAAAATTAATATTGTATATTGAAAAATCAGGTAAACGTGATCATCTTTAAATTTTTATGCCCGCTGTATTTTTTTTGACAATAAGTTTCCAGTAATTGTAATATTATTGTCTGTCACCGAAAAATTATCAAAAATAATTTGACATTGACATTTTCGTGCATATACTTTTCCCAAACTAAATTATCACTTTTCCAACGGATATCAAAGAAATTAAGAAAATGCTTGCTTTGCGTATAACAATTTGTATAGAAAAGCATGTTTTGCATATAGGGTGTAGAAAATTGTTTATAAACACAAAATGGGCACAATTTATGAAACATTTTGTACATTCAATATTATTTATTGTAGTGCTGTAGCGACTACTATAAAACAGATATACAATATTTATAAAAATATAATAAAATTGTTTTATGAAAAATTTATGAATGTTTAGTACATGTGCTAGGAAATTTCTTAAATTTTATTATGCGATAATTATATAATAGTTAAAAAATATGTTTTATAATTGATTTACTTTATTGCTATTGTAGCAGTAATTACAAATGAACATTTTTTTATTGATATATTTGTAAAAAGGTAAATTGTTTAAAATAATTATATTCCAGAGTGGCTGGTGACAATATAAATGCATACATGAACAGCACCAACTTTAGAAAGAGAATAAATACGTCCGACTTTTGTCAGTTGAAATGGTTTTTCATGCAAGTATCTGTTTCCTGATAGAAGGAACACTATGACGCTAAACTAATTTTATTGTAATTTATATGGTACAAAGGCAGTGCATTTTTCTTGCGCTCCAATTTTATCAAGGTTTTCTAATAATTTTAGAAGTTAAAAAATAAAAAGTTTTCATAGTAATATCTTATGTATTCTTCTAAATTTGTTTGGATGTTCTTTTCACGTAAGAAGATTTGTAAGAGCGAAATATATTTTAATTTTCAGATATTATTAAAAATATATCTATATCCTATATCTATTTAGTATGTTTTATACCGTAATTTACCAACGTTTGTAATATAAAATATACCTCATTTTCAAGAGAACCCTACAAAGCAGAATCGTATTTTAGAAATATAATGAATGAACGAATTGATGAACAAACTGAACACGATTATATTACTTAGTTTAACCTTTTCTATAATATTTTACAAATACGACTAAACGAAGGGATGCAAGCTGCTGGAAAACTTCATCTATCCTTAAATAATCACCACAAAAATAAATTAATGTACGTTCATCGTATCTGTCAAAGCTATCTGGTTAGTATTTGTAGATAAGATAGAAAATAATGATAGCTTAAAGAAGGGCATGTCGAGCTTGAATCAACGGAATATTGAAATTATGGTAAGTGCAAATAACATTGCAAGGTTGCCATAAAATATTTAACAATTCTATAAATATTGAAAAAAGATTGTAAATTTCTTATGGGATCAAAATTTACAGATTACCAATACTCTATATCGAAAAAACTTATATAAAAAATTAATTACCGAGAAAGTGGAAAAGAGATATTTTTAAAAGTATTGTTATTATAATAAAAACACATTTCTTCATTCAATTTTTTTCTTATTTGCTTTCTTACTTCCTCCTACAGCTTTAAATAACATGTGTGAAAACCGCATTTGAATCAGTGAACGAGACCACGTTTTGGCCAAAAATTACATCATTTCTGGACCCCCTCAACTCATTGCCAACCAATTTCCCAACGTCAATCATCAATCAACTCAGTATCAGGCAGACATTGTGCCTATTCTAGCAGTTATGAAATATTTTTGTTTTGGAACTTCTAATCTATAAATTTGTTGTTAGTTATTTGGTGGATGATGCTATATGAATTATAAAAGTATTTCGTTATTCTGTCCGGTAAGTAAATTTCTTGGTACAACTAGGTATTATTTGAATTATTTGCATTCAACACTTGTTTTATAATATGGAGTGAATTATTTACTTTCCAGTAGTTTACTACAATTTACTTTACATTCGTAAATATTAGGTTACTTACACTAATTCTCGTTTTCTTTGTTTTAGAAGGTTTGAAATCGTTCTAACTACCGAAAAAGTTTAAATATTCATGTATAATACATGGGAAGATGGACAATTGGTTTGGCCAAGAAATGGTGCTGATAAATTGATAATAAACGCCAAGTCTTCTCCTGTGGTTAGATGGTTTTTAAATTGAAACGAAATTACCTAATTAATTACCAGGTGGCCGAGGAAGAATGTTGTTTTCCTTTTTTTTCCGAAAGGCTCCACACCTTTTGATTTTCTTCCACACCCTTAATCCCAACATTTTCATAGAGTTTTTTCACGGTTTGTTTTCATAAAACTGCCAAGAGAAATAGAATATAATTATTGGTTATTTTATAAAAGCTATATAAGAGCTCCCACTATAATGATGATATACTTATTTTATAGCTGTGTCTGTGACTACAATTTTCAATGGCAATAAAATTGTGGCATCTGTTACTTCGATAGAATTATTTTGTTAGTATTTATAACCATAGTTTCATAATGTATTTATACATGATTCATAAAAACTGCCAAACTCCCTTAAGAAAGTGTTATAATACAATAAAATTTTATAAACAATAAACGTTTTATACTAACAAGTTTGAAATTGCTTTATAAATATTACATATCTTTACTGTCAAAATGTTTCTGTGATAAATTTATGATACAATTTTGTAACGAAAAGCCATACCTACTTGCTCTTAGGGAACTATAAATATATATATCAGGTTAACCTGATGCCCAAGAAAAATGAAAGGAATTTATGAATTCATATACAAGGTTAAAGAAAAACAAATAATTTTTATATATTATTATATATCAATTTTCTTTTAATTGTAATGTAATATGAATGAATGTATGAATATAACAATATGGAATATTATTCGTCAAAGTTTTCACAATCTGTGATTGTAGCGACACTATTGCACACACACCTTTAGCAGCTTATATGAACTAATTTAATTTTGACAGTAGTTGTCAACAATGCCCGGCTAAGATAAATATTAATTTTTTGAATATTGAAAGATAAATTTATCCACAATCGACTTAATCAGTCTTGTCTCAGGGTGAGATCAAAAATTTTTTTAAATAATATTAATTCAAATTTTATAATTTTAACGTCTCCTCCAAATTAAATATTACTCTATATTCAGAATCTCGAATAACTGTTTATTCTTTATAATAAAAGGCACTTGAATTATCTCATGATATTTACAATTTTACTGTCACTGGAAATTAACCAAATGTCACTGATTAGATCAAAATTTCCATTGAATGCAAAATGTTAAATACGATGAAAATATATACTGAATGAATACCACAGTGAGTTGGAATCAAAATTATATATTATACGATCAGATAACAAAATTACAAAAATAATTATTGTTTCCCAAAAATATCATAGAAGAAGCAAAGATAGTATTTTCTACTAACACTAATATTAGAACAACCTATGTTAGAAAACAACTAATTAAATATTTTAATCAAAAGTTCAATTCGTCTAATTTACACTTGACGTGTATCAATGTCAAATAACGCAATTTTCCGTTCAAATTGTCTATTCAAAAAATTTCTTCATTTGATGTAAAATCTTATATGTGTAACGTTAATTTTGGTTTAGTTCAAATTATCATATAGATGCATCTATTTTTGAAATATATCCTGTTAATTCTCGAGAAATAATTTAAAAACTGGACTGGACTCACCAACTAGAAACAGGTATTTAGAATTCTGCACACTTTCTAAATATATATTTTAGAAACTGGAACCACTTACACTTTATACGATGCAATTCCTCTACGAATTATGCACGCACTGGGTTTATAATGTATGGCTTCATGATCTGATTGTATAGTTATACAATTTCTACTATATTCTCAAAAAAATTGAGACACCTCTTATTATGATGTTGTCTCGTGCGGGTTTCAAATTCAACTCACTAAACTTTTTCAAAATAAATAAATCTCTTCTTCTCCTGTGGTTACGAAAATTTCTTTTTTTAAAAAAAATACTTATTTATGTTTCCCTATAACAAAGAGAGATTTAAATTCTTTTATTAGAATTGTAATTCTGTTAGCAGAGACATCTGTATTTTGAAATTTCAAATACATTTTCCAAATCGTAATATGATCTATCCATCATTAGATATATTCTGCATAAATGTCATCAGAAATTAAAATGTCAAATTTGATTTGTATACCGAATCTTTCAAAATTATTGATCATACATATCATACAGTGTGTATCAAAAGTATTGCATACAAATATAAATAATCTTCCTTATTTTATTGTTTCTTTTCTTTTTTAAAAGTTTAGATAGAGGAACTGTATTGAAACATATATATGTCCAACGTACAGTTTGGGACACTGCATTTTTTTTGTTGATTATCGTGCACCAATGTCCCAGCATCACGATATGACTTGAGAAAATGATTTTCTAAGAAAACTTTTCAAGAAAAAAGGAATTTCCAACCTAACGTATAAATTGAGGACACTGCGATTCAGTGTATATTTTGAGAACATGTTCCCATACTATACGTTATAACAAATTTCTCCATAATACATGGTAGAATTGTCCGATGATAATAAACGCAATGTATACTTTGAGAACAGAATAATCATATGCAATTTTTTGGAGACATAGAAGCTTGAAATGTTAATATAATGTGGAGATTCAGGTTATTTTTGATAATATGTTGTATAGATTGGGGACATTTAATTCAACCTTCTACAAAATGATGTAGTCACACTTTGCAAGTTTCTTTGGATTAAGAAAAATAAAATATTTACAAGTTATGCCCTCAAGCTACACATTTTATTGAAAAATTGTTCATTTTCTAATATCTTGTCAATGTACTTTGAGAACATTCTCAATTGACATTCATCTAATAATTATAACTAATGTATGTAACCTGTACATTGTGCTGTCGATCTGGTAACTTTTTTCTCTAAACGTAGACTTTCAAATATGGAACGATCAGTTTCCTTGGAAATAATCAGATCTAATGGCGAGATAATCATTTATAACTCTATAATAATTGCACACATTCTTCTTCATCTTAAATAAGATACTGAGATTTGTGACATTTTAATGATATATTGTCTATATTGAAGAAACGTCCTTATTATATATGATAAAACGTACAGGATGTTTACATATGCTAAGTATACATTTAGGACAAGTCATATGCAATATAATATATAATGTTGAGATTGAGGACATTTTTAGTAGTTCATTATATCGTTCGCGAACATTTATCTAGACTTCTACAAAATGATTCTGTAATTTCTTATAATTCTATTATGAACCATAAATGTTGATTCGTTACGAAAAAGGCCTATGATAGCATCGGTAGCATGCAACGATCGGGTAATAAATAAAACGAAAAAATCGTGACTAGTCAAGTCCCCAAACTATCATGTCTTTAAATAATATGTTACACAAAGAGATGTTTCTTTCTTTAATCTTCTTATTTAATATAAATTGACTTCCTATATTTTAAACTATTTTCAGTACCGAAATTATTAGAAGTCGAATTCAGATTATTAACGATTTTTGTAATAATAACTAATATTAATCAATGAAAATATTCATTCTGAGCAAACATTGATACGAATTAACTAAAAAATAGTTTAACGATGAATACATGAGAAAAATATTACTTCTCTTTTCAGTTGATGAACTGACCTTATTGTTGATTTTTTTACTCATGATAAAATTTCAACAAGCACTGTCACTTAATGTCAATCATTCTATAGGTACTAGTTGAATAAAAATCCCATATTAGAAAACAGTCAAATTGTTTTATAAATTCAACTTCTTTGTTTCTATCTGGAATAAAGTTACATAATGAGCATACGTTAGCTGTTACGTAGTAATTTGAATGTTTTTTTTTAGGTATAAGTACTCGTATATCACGTATTCTATCTCACGTCAGTGGCATAATTAGGATGAAGTACTGTGGGGGGTTGAACTTGAAGTTTTTCTTATAAAATTGTAGCCTACAGTTTCTAGCTTCTAGTACATTTCATTCAAGTAGACTTGCTATGATTATGTTTATGAATTCTTTTTTACTTTTGGTGTTCTTGGGGGGAGGGGGGCGGTTCTATTCCCCCTCATCCTCCCGGTAGTTACGCTAATGACTCACGTTTTAGTGAACTGTTTTTTACGGAAAGAAATAAAAGTGAAAATACGGTCGTTTTTATTTTTGTATTAAATACCAAATAAAATATTTCAGGACTTTAACGTTGTCGAATTACTAGTCGATATGGTTTCTTATATTAGCAATTAATAAATTATAATTATCCTTCGTTTTTTAAGATAACGTGTATGTTTTTCATTAAACTGCAGTAACATATAAGTCATATTTTAACTTTAAAGACATGGACGTTCCCAAGAGTGATTAGACTGATTAGTGCCCAACTTATAAAATGCGTATCCGAATAGAAATAACAATAACTATAATTGAAAAAGGTTGATTTTCACTGAGCTGTTCCAAATTTGCCAAAGACAAACAGTTTAAAAAAAATGAATGAAAAGAGTTAATGTCTAACGAATAGAAACGTATGTTAAAAATGAAAACTTTTGACGAAATTGGATTACGATTAAATATTAATTAATACATATTTAGTTTGTTAAAGAGATGGACTTTTTAACACATCTTTCCAATTATACAAATACCGCTTATCATAGTTTTTTTATTGATTTATAATTGTTAGATGTTCAGTTTAAGAAGGCAATTGTAAGAAAATTGCTGCTAATAAAACGATCGCTTGAATGTCGGCAACAATAGGTTCCAGGTGTTTAATATACAATGTTTTAACATCGACATCGAAGGCATTAACTCGGAAAATAGGGAAGAATTTGAGAATAAATTCATCGCTTTGTTATCGAACTTACAGACTAAACTAGAAACCCAGTGTCAAAACATAGATAAAGTAGATAAGCCATCTCAAAAGAATTATATCAAACTACCCAATATACAAATACCAACTTTCATAGGAAACGCTCTTGAATTCACATCTTTTATGGACTTATTCACAGCCTTGATAATAAACAACCCTAATTTATCATTAAATGCTGAAAAGTTTTTCTATCTAAAAACTCATCTTAAAGGAGAACCACTTAATATTATTGATCAACTACCATTTTAATAATTTGTTAAACCACCTGTTTTAAATAAAAGTAACTATGTGAGCTTACGGCAATTGGTAACGAACTCGAGAGCAAATATTGATGCTTTAAAAAATTCTGAACATACTGTTGAAGAGCTATACGAAAATTTGATTATCTATATACTAGAACGAAAACTTGATTTCAATACAAAAAAAGCATACGAGGAGCGTACAAAATCATCATTAACCACCTTGGATGAATTCTTTGAATTTTTGGAACATAGATGCCATGTCTTAGACAACTTGAATACCACAGAATCTAACAAGGATAATAAATTTGATAAAACTCACTCTTATAGTAATTCCTCCCGAGAGGTCAATCACCACAAATACACTAATAAAACTTCATTTAATTCCTCACAAAATCATCATAGAGATAAATTCAATATTAAACTAACACTACACACCAATAATTATCACACTAGTAGTAATGTTTCTCATTCCAATTCACAAAATAGACTTCTCAGATCACCTCCGGCAAGCTCTCTTCCTCGCAATAAAATCTGCAACTAATGTGATTCGAGAACAAACAAAATATATACTTGTCCTGATTTCTCTCTCTTGGTCCCGTTAGAAAGAATCAACGCAGCACGGAGCAACAAACTATGCTTCAATTGTTTAGGTTATAAACATCTGATACCCCAATGTCCCTCCACACTCACATGTACCATCTGTCTAAAAAGTACCATACACTCCTAAACAATGGGAACTCCAACAATTCAGATATCACTCCAGATCGCAATGCCTCACTGAACAATGACACCAACAACACCGCAAAGACTCAAACAAGTTGTTCAATGCACAGCGAAATTCCGCAAGGAGTTGCTCCACTGTCAGCAGTCACTATAAAAAATACCCATGTACTTTAGCTACCGCAAAGGTACGAGCATACTCTAAACAAGGTCATCCACTAATTTTGAAAGCTTTGTTAGATAATAGAAGTGAAACTTCCATTATTAAACGCCCTTAGATTAGGAAAAACATGTTACTCTTACAACTTGCAAATTTCAGGCATTCTTTCTAGCAACAACCTTGTAGATACAATGACAGATGTCAACATTTATTCAGTCTTGGATAACCAAAAGTTCAAAGTGTCATGTGCTGTCGTAGAAAATATAACACCACTGTTACCCCAAATACGAATTGATCCACAATCATTGGAAATTCCGCCTTCTCTCGTGCAGCATTCAGCTGATGATGAGTTTTTCATACCATCTGAGATTGACATGCTAATTAGAACCTACGTATATTACTCTTTGCTTGAGGAAGGTTTTATCACCCTAGGTAGAAATAGTTCCACTCTAGTAGACATTCATTTAGCATTGATTGTAGCTGGCACAATACCCTCTAATTGCATAGATTACTCTTCTCGAGAAAGCACTCCCACTATTGTTTTCCACACTTTATTTGCAACTAACGTTAACCCCTCTCCTCTGAATGATAAATTAGACACGATGCTCGGAAAGTTTTGGTCTCAAGAAGAGATTGAAAACCCTCCTCATCTGTCACCGGAAGATGAATTAGCTGAAACAATTTTCACTTCCACGACTCAAATTATGGACAATGGAAGATACCAAGTCGCCTTACCGCTGATTCACCCCAATGCTCATGAAAAGCTTGGTGAATCGTTTGCACAAGCCAAAAACAGATTTTCCTTTCTCGAAAAAAAGTTTGAAAAAAACCCTGAGCGTTTTATTGAGTATAAAAAGTTCATTACTGAATATGTTGACTTAGGTCACGCTAGGTATATAAACCTCGAGCTCAAGAATATCACATCTGATCACAAATATTTTGTACCTCATCTCTGCATCATAAGGGAGCAAAGTGCCAGTACGAAGCTGAGCATAGATTTTGATTTTAGCTGCAAAACAAGTTCTCGTCTTAGCCTTAATGATATCACTCTCAAAGGCCCTCAAGTTCAGCCCGAGCTATATGATATCTTAAGTAGATTTCGCTCATTCAAATTCGTATTAACTGCAGACATCAAACAGATGTACCGACGAGTGATAATGAATCCCAAATTCAACTTTCTTCAAAATGTGTTATGGAGAAATTCTCCATTAGACCAATTTTCGTGTATCGAATTGAACAGAGTTTTTTTTGGACAAAAAACTGCCCCCTATTTGGCCTGTCGAGTGCTTAACGATATTGCAAAACGAAATGCAAACTTGACCCTCGCTTCTGATGCCCTACTCAATCAAACCTATGTTGATGACGTATTAGCAGGTACGAATTCACCCCATGATCTTGACATTTTATTAAGTGATTTGAAAATGATTCTAGGGAAAGCTGGTTTTCATCTTCATAAAATATGTTCCAACACTAAAGATATTTTTAATCAAGACTGTCAACTCCGAAACTGAAATCGACTTTAATTCATCAGACTCCCCCTGTAAAATACTAGGAATGACATGGAATCCACACACCGATGAATTAAAGATAAATGTTTTTACCTCATTCGAGTTGAACGTTCTTACAAAACGAACAATTCTATCGCATTTATGTCAACGTTTTGACCCCTTAGGTCTTATCAACCCTATTATAGTTAAGGGTAAACTGATAATGCAAAAAATATGATTACAAAAACTTGAATGGGATGAGGAAATAAAAGACCCACATATTATTAAAGAATGGAACAACTTCTCAAGAACAATCTTACGAGTTAAAAATTCCCCGTCATTTATTATTAACAAAAGAGATAGCGAAAATTGAACTGAAATAAAATTTCGTAGTTTTCGAAAAAAATCCAACATACAGTAACATAAAATAATAATTTTTTCGGATGATATGAATGTTAAAATGTATGCAAACAATATAAAATGTAGAAAAGGATTAATATCCTATGGTTTGAATCCACTTCAAAAATTGAATGGTCCCCAAATGGTCTAGTCGACAAGTGAGTTCCCTGCGAAAAATTGTTAGAAGAAGTACTTACTTTTAAAAATTTCTGGAGATGAAAATTTCAAGTTTTTATTAAAAAAATAAAACGGGGATGTTTGTTAATAACTAAAAAACTATAAGTGATGATAACGATAGTTTGAAAAAAGATCCTTAAAGAGGAGGAAATTTCCTAAGAAAATTCTCGACTCCCGGAACTCAAGGTTAATAACCAGTAATTTATATTTAATGCTGAAAATAGGCTTCCGCGCGCCGCTACTACGGGGCGCGTCGAAGCGAATGAGAGGGTACAACACAAAAATGTTTTTTTAAGTATCAAACATTAATTCAAAAATTTGTAAAAACTATCGTATAATTTGAAGGAATCAATTCACGTTGGAAAAAGGAATCCATCCATTTTTCAAAAATATAAGCTATCTAATTCCTTTTGAATTTTTTTTGGAATATTTTATATTTCCGGTTTCATTTCAGATAATGGCATAAATTAATTTCGAAACGATAACTCCTTCTATAGCTTGCAGCAGTGTCTCAAAGGATGTTTTTTTATTAAACACTGATTGAGAATTTATCACTAAATTATTCATATACAGAAATTAGGTAAATTTGTAAAATTACATCTGGATATATATGAAATGATATTATGAGGACGGTTCTTATGCGCGCTCGGGTGTTCGGTGACAATTCAAAATTATTAATAATATGTCCGAAACGATATATGAATTCAATAGCTGCATTTTCTCTAAAAAACGTTCAAATAATCGAATTTTACAAATTTTGCTTAAACCTGTATTCATGTCGATAGCGTAATATCACAGATCACGCGAAGACATATATATGAAATAGTTTGGGGACCTTTGTAGTAGATTAATAACGATTGAAAATTATTAATCCCGTAATCCGTATCAAATTATTATTAATATGTCCGAAACGATAAATGGAGTCAATCGCTGCGTTTTCTATAAAAAAACGTTCAAATAATCGAATTTTACAAATTTTGATTAAACCTGTATTCACGTCGATAGCGAAATATCACAGATCACGCGAAGACATATATATGAAATAGTTTGGGGACCTTTATAGTAGATTAATAACGATTGACAATTAGTAATCCGGTAACTGTATCAAATTCAAACTTGTTAACTACTCTTAATTACTTACATACTATATTCCATTTTGAGCGACATGATATGCAAATTTTCATGATGAAAAAATATCTGGAATTCCACGAAGAGACATACATATAAGATAGATAATTCGAGGACACGTCGTTATACGCAATGTTTACTGTGGGGTTATCTAAAAAATTTCGATACAATAACTTCTTCTATCCTTTGCTGTAGTGCCCCACGGAGGTTTTATTGGCTTTTTATTGAGAACTTATCATTAAATCATTTATATACAGTAGGTGGATGAATTTGTAAAATAACTTCTGGATATATATGAAATGATATTATGAGGACAGTTCATATGCGCGTTCGGGTGTTCGGTGTCAATTCAAAATTATTAATCATATGTCCGAAACGATATATGAATTCAATAGCTGCATTTTCTCTAAAAAACGTTCAAATAATCGAATTTTACAAATTTTGATTAAACCTGTATTCACGTCGAAAGCGAAATATCACAGATCACGCGAATACATACATATGAAATAGTTTGGGGACCTTTGTAGTAGATTAATAACGATTGAAACATATTAATCCCGTAATCCATATCGAATTATTAATAATATGTGCGAAACGATAAATGGAGTCAATCGCTGCGTTTTCTACAAAAACCGTTCAAATAATCAAATTTTACAAATTTTGATTAAATCGGTATTCACGTCGAATGCGAAATATCCCAGATCACGTGAAGACATATATATAAAATAGTTTGTGAATCTTTATAGTAGATTAATAACGATTGGAAATTAGTAATCCGGTAATCTGCATCAAATTCAATCTTGTTAACTACTCTTAATTACTTGAAACATCCTATATCTATAAAAAAATCTGGTAGTCCACAACGAGGCATACATATAAAATAGATAGTTCGAGGACACGTTGTTATACGCAATGCTTAGTATGGGGACATCTTAAAAATTTCGAAACAACAACTCCTTCTATAGTTTGCTGTAGCGTCTCAAAGGATGTTTTTTATTAAACAATGATTGAGAATTTATCACTAAATTATTTATATACGGAAATTAGGTAAATTTGTAAAATGACATCCGGATATATATGAAATGATATTATGAGGACAGTTCTTATGCGCGTTCGGGTGTTCGGTGACAATTGAAAATTATTAATAATATGTCCGAAACGATATATGAATTCTATAGCTGCATTTTCTCTAAAAACCGTTCAAATAATCGAATTTTACAAATTCTGGTTAAACCTGTATTCACGTCGAAAGCGAAATATCACAGATCATGCGAAGACATATTTATGAAATAGTTTGGGGACCTTTGTAGTAGATTAATAACGAAGGAAAATTATTAATCCCGTAATCTGTATCAAATTATTGATAATATGTCCGAAACAATAAATGGAGTCAATCGCTGCGTTTTCTATGGAAAACGTTCAAATAATCGAATTTTACAAATTTTGATCAAACTTGCTTTCACGTCGAAAGCGAAATATCACAGATCACGCGAATACATATATATGAAATAGTTTGGGGACCTTTGTAGTAGATTAATAACGATTGGAAAGCATTAATCTCGTAATCTGTATAAAATTATTAATAATATGAACGAAACGATAAATGGAGTCAATCGCTGCGTTTTCTATAAAAAACGTTCAAATAATCGAATTCTACAAATTTTGAATAAATTGGTATTCACGTCGAAAGCGAAATATCCCAGATGACGTGAAGACATATATATGAAATTATTTCAGGACCTTTGTAGTAGATTAATAACGATTAAAAATTAATAATCCCGTAATCTGTATCAAATTATTAATAATATGTCCGAAACGACAAATGGAATCAATCGCTGCGTTTTCTATAAAAAACGTTCAAATAATCGAATTCTACAAATTTTGATTAAACCGGTATTCACGTCGAAAGCGAAACATCCCAGATCACGCAAAGACATATATTTATGAAATAGTTTGGGGACCTTTATAGTAGATTAATAACGATTGGAAATTAGTAATCCGGTAATCTGTATCAAAATCAATCTTGTCAATTTCTCTTTATTAGTTGTAACATTCTATATCTATAAAAAGAATCTGGTAATCCACAACGAGGCATACAAATAAAATAGATAGTTCGAGGACACGTTGTTATACGTAATGCTTAGTATGGGAACATCTTAGAAATTTCGAAACAATAACTCCTTCTATAGTTTGCTGTAGTGTCTCAAAGGATGTTTTTCATTAAACACTGATTGAGAAATTAACTGTCTCGACCCTCACTTCGTGGAATCTACTTATATTAGTGTTTTAAATGTCAATTTTTTAGAATTTTTTACATTTTTCATTATATTGTGGAATTAGCTAGAAACGTTGAGTTTCATTCAAAACACGAACTGATTGAGAATTTATCACTAAATTATTAATATACAGAAATTAGATTAATTTGTAAAATAACATTATGATATACATGAAATGATATTATGAGGACATTTCTTATGCGTGTTAGAGTATTTGGTGACAATTGAAAATTATTATCAATATATCCGAAACGATATATGTATTCAATCGCTGCATTTTCTATAAAAATCGTTCAAATAATCAAAATTATTAATATGGTTATCTGTATAAAATTTAAACTCGATAAATTAACTCCAATGTTAAAATGTCATATACCTGGAAATGTTATTGTCACTTTGCCATCGATAAAAAAGGTGCATCCTTTTTTATCGCGATAAAAACTTCTCTTCCTCAATATCTAGTAAGCGGACGTCACTTTTACACAATGACAATGAGTCGCAATTATTGTTGTTGTTCATCCATATATTCTGTCGTTAATTTATCTTGCCAAAAAACACTCGAGCTTTTCTTTTATTAGATAAATTCCTCTTTGACTCAAAGTTTTGCCAATCACTAAATTTGCTCGAAAAACTGACATTAGATAAAATCGCTCCACCTTCGGTGTCGCGATTTTATCATGTCAGTTTTTCTCGTAAAATTAGTGATTGGCAAAACTGTTTCGTTGCAAAGAGAAATTTATCCGATAAAAAAAAAGCTCTTGTGTTTTTACTGTTGATAAATTAACTCCAATGTTAAAATGTCATATACCTGGAAATGTTATTGTCACTTTGCCATCGATAAAAAAGGTGCATCCTTTTTTATCGCGATAAAAACTTCTCTTCCTCAATATCTAGTAAGCGGACGTCACTTTTACACAATGACAATGAGTCGCAATTATTGTTGTTGTTCATCCATATATTCTGTCGTTAATTTATCTTGCCAAAAAACACTCGAGCTTTTCTTTTATTAGATAAATTCCTCTTTGACTCAAAGTTTTGCCAATCACTAAATTTGCTCGAAAAACTGACATTAGATAAAATCGCTCCACCTTCGGTGTCGCGATTTTATCATGTCAGTTTTTCTCGTAAAATTAGTGATTGGCAAAACTGTTTCGTTGCAAAGAGAAATTTATCCGATAAAAAAAAAGCTCTTGTGTTTTTACTGTTGATAATCATTCTTATCCACGACGTTGTATGTTGTATGTTGTTTTGCTACAAAAAATCGTTTTTTAAAATTCTATCGTGTAAACCACTAATTATCAAGTCAGTTCTGTACATAAATAAATTCAAAAAAGTGAATTTCCTCACAACAGATTGGAACCCCGGACCCGCGGTTGGATGGAAGGGATCATCAACACTGACCCATCAGCCACTTTAAATTTGCATGTCGTGTATATGTTTCTTAACATACCATGTTCTCCGTAACAATTCATAAATCGAAGTAATTTTTGAATCAAAATCAATTTGACTGAAACCTGTCAACAATATTGTTTGTGTGCATAGATTTCTTAGTGATTTGATATTTTGTGTTAAATTTTGTTAGAAAAACCAACTAAAAATGGATATAGAAAATGAAAATTACATTTTTTAACACCACCAGAAATTAGAGAAACTGCTGAAGTTGCCTCATTAAATTTATTGCCGAAAAGTCAAGGAAATTATATAATATGGCTTATGAATTTTTTTTGAACTGGCAAAAGGAAAAGAAATCCACTTCTTTTCCTGAATCGACTTTGTTAGTATACTTTACTGAATTATCCCCAAAATATAAATCTCCAACGCTATGGACCTATTATTCAACGCTTAGAAGAACGATCACCTTACAACAAAGTATAAATTTAAAAAAATATGAAAAATTAAGAGTATTATTAAAACGATAATCAGAAGGGTTTCAGCCTAAGAGAGCAAAAACTTTTTCTAGCGAAGATATCAATAACTTTTTAACTGAAGCATCTGATGATAAATACCTAGCAACAAAAGTAAGATATTAAGTGAATCTTTCATATAGTTATTTCAACACATTCTGTAATTTGAGGTTGCTCTGATAATGGGAGTAATGGGTGCATGTAGAAGTAATGAGTTATATGAAATGAAAATAACGCATTTACAAGATCTTGGATCAGCTTTTTTGGTTAATGTGCCAAATACCAAAATAAAAATTTGCCGAAAATTTACTGTTACGGATAACTTTTACAAAATATGCCAGACATATATAAATCTTCGATCAAGTCATGTAACGAGTGACACATTCTTTTTAAATTACCAAAATGGTAAATATACAACTCAGAGAATTGGAATAAACAAATTTTTACAAAAATGGGAAAAGATAACGCTGCTTTCCTGAAATAAACGAAAACAGAAGAATATTCTGAGCACAGTTTCCGCAGATCTTCTGCAACAATACTGGTTGACGCAGGCGGGGATATTACTGCTCTCAAAAGACACGGAGGATGAAAGTCCATCGCCGTGGCAGAACGCTATATAGATGACCTCGTCAAAAATAAAACCGATACGGCCACTAAAACAGCACCTTCAATTCAACCAAACGAATCAATATACATATAATTCAAATGTTTCGACAAGTCGCCAAAACATTAGTTTTGATGTTAATTCTATCCCTGCGACTAACTTGACCTATTGTTCAAATATTACAATTATCAATAACTATAAATAAATACCATCATCTTGTTATATTACATACGTAATATTTGTTAAGTTGGATAAATAGATTTTTGTGTTAATTATTATGAGATATTATACGATTAATATATTTTTTGATAACTATGTTCTGCGTATAAATGAAAAATAAATTATTGTATGAAGTCTTTCCCAGAATAAAATAATAGTGTTTGTAATAATGTAACAAAATTTTCCAACAAATAAACTTCAACAAAAATATTTAGTAGTCGTGGATAAAGTATAGTATTCTACTCGCCTATAATTAGTTATTATTCTCTCGGTGATTTAAGTAGCCTTCACCTCGTGACTAATAATCTTCATTATACGGTCGTTGAATAATATACTATTACGAGTAAATACTGTAAACACTGTAAATTCTATTACGAACAACAAGAGATGCAAATTTTGATGAAAAAAAATTCTGGAAGTCGACTAAGATACATACAATATAAAATATATATTTCAAGGACGCCTTGTTATACGTTAGTAAGGGAAGATCTACAAATTTTCAATATAGAATAAATTAAGCTATCGTCGTTTGTTGCGGTGTCTCAAAGGAGGGTTTTTTTGTTAATCATTGAACGCAAATAGTGAATTTATCAATAAAACCTTTTATATACCCTTATGAAATAGTTTCGGGACGTTTGATGTAGATAAATAAGGATTGAAAATAATTAATTCGTTATTCTGAATCCAATTGAAACTTCATAATTATTAATATTAAGACAATTCTCATACGTGATCGGTGACAATTATTATTAGTCTGTCCGAATCGATATATGTATGCAGTCGCATTGTAAACGTTCAAATCATTGGTTTTACAAATATTGATAAAACATGTACCTATTCACGTCGAAAGCCGAATATCCCATACTATTATAATAGTTTCGGGACGTAAGATGTAGAATGTACGTAAATAACGATTAATAATTATTAATACAGGTATTTTTATATAATATACAAACTTATTAATATTCCGAATTGTTGTCAACACTCTACTTTCGATATTATGCGCACATGGTGACATATACCGGTTAGTTTGAGGCATTTTATTTCAAAGTACTTGAAGCGTCATCTGTGCTCATGTATACACATTACTTCATATACAATTTCGAGATGTCCTTATACTATACAATAGATACAAGAATATTCCGGTGCCTGGCCTCATACTCTCCAAATGTCCTCAAAATCTACAATATATAAAAATTCTGTTCTCATACCATCCTCTGTATAAATGACTTGTATGTCACCAATAATACACAATTGTCACTTTTTAAAATAAAATTTCTAAATTTAATAAATATGTTTAATTTTAATCAACTTTCTTGAAAGGTTTGAATGTTATAAATGTGAGTAACAAATTTACAAGTATTTACAATTATAAATCAAATAAATTTTGAAATATAGTTTTCCTTTTTTATAACAATAAAGAACCAACTCGTATCTTCCCAGATATAAACTAAATCAACAACCTACAAACTATAACGCCTTATCTCTAATACCAAAAGTCTTATAAAGAATTTTTGAAAGAGTTCAATTAACTTCAAAAATTTCACTTGACTTGTCAAATATCCGAAATGTCTTTATTTTATTGTGTCTTCAAATTATTTAATATTCTATGCGAATTTAAAAGTTTAGATGCATCTATAATTCAATTTATTTTCAAGGCCTGAAACTTTCAATTAAATAATAATTCTGGAGTGGACTCACCAGTATTCGATGATGACAGTCAGCTCGTACAGTTCTAAAAATTTTAGTCTTTTGGATCTTACACCTCTGCTTCAATTTTGATAAAGTTTTTTTTATCATTCACTCACATAATTTAAATGGGTAACCGAATTATGCTTTCTATTATTAATCACTGTTGAAATTATTATAATGCAAATTTTTGAATAAATCTAAAATTATATGTTACTCTTTGGAGAGCTCCTACTTAGAAGTTCCCTCTTTGGAGGATTCAACGTTACTGAATATTGTTTTCAATAAAGAACCCAAATTATATTGTGGTTACCAAACTTTCTATTTTTTCCAAAAAAAAAACTAAATTTTTATCTCCTTACTATAAATAGGTTTGTATTTCTTGTATTAACTAAATATCTTAAAATGACTATTCATTTCTCTAACCTTGAATATCATTTGAATTGTCATCGGAATGTCATCAGAAATTAAATAGTGTCAAATTTTATGTATACAGGGTTTTCAAATTCTATTGAGTACATAGACAAAACAGGGTTTGCCAAAAGTATTGCATAAGAATATTTTAAGTGAATTCTTTAAAATTTGAAATGGGAGTACTATATTAAATTTAATTGTAATTTATCTTATATGAATTTAATTATATGTTGTATATTTTTTTATTAACCCCGGTATATTTAAAAAAAATATTTAGTTTCAATAATGTCACACAGTGCACTTACATTTATATCTCTTTTAATTATTAAATTTTTTAAATGAGCACTCAGCTTCTCAGGATGTTGAGTTCATAAGATTAAATAATCATATGATTCTTTCAACAATAAGCGCCAGCCCTTAATATTGAATTTTGATAAAAAAATTTGTGATCTAAAATATTTGTAATCAATAAATTTTAAATTTTTCTCTTAAATAGTTCGAATTCTTATTATATCGGTGTCATGTATATATATACAAGGTACATTATAAAGTTTGAATGAATTTCTTTAGTTTGATTTAGTTTAAATTTTGATCTCGAATGGTTTTCCTTTCAATAATCCTAAACTCGTTAATATCTCAAATTGTAATTGACTCGTGTTAGATATATATATACAGTGTGTAGCCTCATTTTTCCACATTAATATATATATATATATATATATATATATATATATATATATATATATATATATATATATATATATATATATATATATATATATATATATATATATATATATATATATATCACTGTAGCGGTAGAAGTGGCGTCCGTATAGATTTGTAGCGCTGTGGCATCCCCCGATATACACAATATGTATACAGAGCATCCCCAATGCATCGAGATCACGAACAGAGTGGCTTCCTATTATTTGGCAACACTGTGACCTTGATAGATTATTAGTAGGTAGATTTGAATTTGTAAAAGAATTAGTGCGTCCTGCATATTGTGTATAGATGGCGTACGAAGTGACTTCCAGTAATTTTAAATATTCCTTTTGAGAGAGGAGAATGAAACACATATTCCAGTAATTCGGATGTTGATGGTTGTTACAAATCCATGTGAAGGTATATTTTACACATAAAAGAGAGTTTCTAGAAACCTAAAACAACATTTTTGAAACCTTATTACTCGTCTTAAATGAATTTATTAATATTGCGTTATTTATAACCCATTATCACGTGACTACGAACACCAATCAGAGCGCGATGACGTCACTGCACGAACAAGTGGACTTATTTCTGATAACGCAGTTACAACTATGAACTATTTTTCTTGACAATTTGTTAGAATAACGATAATATTTTACGATTTTTATCACAATGGAGACTGGATCCATCAATAGAAATAGTAGTAACTTACTGAAGATTGATTCTATAATGGTGCGAGTTTCTTTGCTAGAAACATAATTTTTGTGCAGTGGAGAAGAACGTGAAAATGTCTTTGTAAGTACCTTTAAGTGTTCATTGACATACTTTATTAAAAATGAGAGAGACACATTACTCATTTGATATACGCTTTTATCAAATTTAGAGCTACTTATCATCTATATCAACGGAATAAAACTCGAAATCAGCTCTGTAAACAAAGAAACTACTAATGAGCTAATGAATAATTGACTTTTTATTTATACCACAATCAAAAATATCTAACATGATTTTCAATTTATTTTTGTAGTTTATCACAGATTATAACTTACATTAAAGTAAATGAAAAAGACTCTCCATCTCAAATGTAATCTGTAGGAAAATGGCAGTAAGTAAAACGCAAACTCCGTACTGCAGCATATATTATTCCAAGTTGAAGGGGCAACTAGTTTCGACACACTAAGCTATCATCAGGCCTTAAATGTATATATAATTCAAATGAAAATTATTATGAAAAGAAAGCTGTCACATGCCCGTGGCATCCAGCAGAATCCAAGATCAGTCAGTAGGTAATAAGGGAAATATACTGGAGCAAATTTTATTCAAAATTTACATAATTATGCAAACGTAAAACAAAATTAAAATTGGACAACATTAAGAGAAGTCATTAAAATTAAATTAATGTATAATCAAACAAAAACGAAAGAAAATATGGACTTTGTCGTACGACAGAATCCGTCTGAAGCAGAGTCCAGTATTTGATTAGTCGTAATAGGAAGAATGGCAATTTAGAGGACCAAATGCGGACTAACGAAAAACAACTTTTGCTTTCTGTCTGTCCGCATGATAATATTTATATACTCAGAATTCATATTTTAACACTCGTAATTCACACAATCTGTATATTCATGGTCGTAGGAAAAATAGAGAACATAACTCGTTAGAAATTGTATTTCCTGTACTTGTACGGAATATGTCACTTTCCACACTTCTTATACAATGCTATTCAAATTCGATTCTATGCATTGAAATCATAGTTACGGTAAGAGATATAGGGATGGTTAAATGAGATCAAAGTTGTGTATTTCAGAGGTCATTTATTTGATTCAAGACAATCTAGCTTCTTTAGTCCTGGAGTTATACCGGAAAAATTGAAAAATTTGAAATTCTTCTTTTGCCATAGCAACTTTTGTAGACTATCCAAACATGCGAATAAAAATTGTATAGGAAGAAGGGTTCACATTGGGCCACCCTCAACATTTTATTTTCAAATATGGACCTGTATATTTCATTACAATTTTTTGAATGCCAAGAGGTATGTTTCATATTGGCGTAGTATTCTCATCTGAACTACAGAGTGTTTTGAAAATATTGAACTCTGACCAGAACAATTTTAACCTCTTTTAATATTCCATAACAGCTGTAATTGAAAAATATCAGTGAGTAAGAAATAAATCAATGCCAAGTTGATCATACAACAAGAACTTGTTCAATTATTGAAGATTTGAAATTCTACCGGTATAGTTAAATATTACCAATACACTCTGTAGTTCGGATGTAAATACTACGCCGATTAGAAACAATGCAATTAACAATATAGATTCGTATTTGAGAATAAAAACTTAAGGGTGGCCCAATTTTAACGATACTTTGTATACAATTTTTTTTCACACAGAGCATGCCGCACAAATGTTTAGTTCGAATACACAATCTTTTTAATCTGTAACCTACAGAATAATCCACGTTATACGTCCAAAGAAATTATTTCTTACTTTCTAGTGCATTTTAATAAAAGTTGGTCTTTAAAAAGGTTTTTTATGATTTTCTTTTATTCGTCAAAAATAAGACAAGGATATGATAAATGTTTAACATTGTGTTTCTTAGAATTCAAATTTAAAAAAAACGGTAATTACAGTCAGATGTTTAAATACCTGAAATGTGCATTTCATGCATCCATACAAATCTCCCAAATTTCAAATCGTCCGCTCATTTAAGAACAAAATAGCGGGCTGGCTAGTAATTTCGTTGGCAAACTACACAGGGTGTTTCCTAAGTAATCTAAAATATTGTAGTGGACGCTTCGTCACTCCATTTTGAGACGAAAAAGTCTTATAAACATGTGTGATATAAGTCTTGTTGATGAGATACAGGGTGCTGAAATGTTGTATTATTTCAATTTCGATGTTTTATAACTCAGTCTGTAGTGTCCTTGGAAAAGTGCCGTATTTTTTTATGATTGTACCTACTTCCCTCTTCCGATTTTTACTAATTTCGTTCTTTTCAATTCATAAATGTAGCCGCTACGAACTTTTTAAGGTGGCTAAAAATTTTTATTAAAAATCACATTCAAAAAAATAGTAGTGGCTACGTTTATGGATTGGAAACAATAAAATCACTGAAAATCGAGAGAGGGGAGGTAAGTACAATCATAAATAAAATACGACATTTTTCCACCGGCATTACTAACCGAGTTATCAAACATCAAAGTTGAAATAAAAAAAATTCAGCACCCTGTACCTCATTAACGACAAGACTTATCACACATGTTTATAAGAACTTTTCGTTTTAAAATGGAGGGACGAAGTGCCACTACAATATTTTAGTTTACTTAGGAAACAACCGTATATAAAGAAAACATATATTTATTTGGTTTCATTGAATATTTTTTTATATATATTCCATCTAAAACGCACAATACAGAAGAGCTTTAATAATGATACTTTTCTTCTTGAAATTCTGGTCCATAGTTTTCCTTCAAAATTAGGAGCCTAACTTTTCACGGGTTTCGAATTATTCAAGAGTATGAAAAAAACCTTAATCAAACTCACACGGCTCAATGGAGCATATAAAGGTAAGTTGATTTCAATCGCCCTATTTTGAGATCTAGTTCACTCTGTAGGATTAACGGTATGTTAGACTGGGTCACCCTGTATACACACATCACACAAGTAGAACCATTAGCACATGTTTAAGTTTTGCATTTATTAGACTCCCTGTATATTGGAACATAGTTTTCATTTTTGCTCTGCACTGTTTGGAACCGGTGGTGTAGTAATGAACAGACTAGAGTTTTTTCCCAGTACCAAACCGCTATGGTGTTGGGAAAAAAAATTAGTGCAGCTTTTATTGCTCTCTACAACTTTTATTTAAGACATTTTTTTCCTTGGATTAAGTGAGATTGCAGTTATCGTCCATAAAGTTATCATATATGCCAGTGAGAGTTTCAACGTCTCCAAAATTTTTGTGATATTCAAAATTCTAGGTCAACTACTAACAATCCACCTATTAACCTGATTGCATTTAGGTTTTCGGAATTCTCACAAAAAAAAATTTACTTCTGCTATCTTCTATAGAGGAGTAGAAAAATATACCCATTCAAAAATAATCTCAAAATTGAGTAGAAATTTTACTTCATCTCGTGGTTTACGTTGGAAAATTCAATTAATTTTCCCCTTATTTACAGAAATTAATTTTTATCGACAGTAGTGCTTTATTTTGCCTCAAAATCAGATTTTTGGGAATTGTAGAACGAAAATATCATTTTTCTATTGATACCGGTAGATCATCTGCAATAACTAACATACTCCGCACTGTCAACAATGGTATCAAAAAATTAAAACAGATGTAAATCATCACATTCATTGTTAAAAGCTTTCTATAACCAGAAGTGAGGTCGGCAACACTGCCAAGATGCCACAATGCAAGAAAAATACATATACAGACGCCAAACTATACCGTTCTTCGATATGTATACTGACGGATGCCACTTTGCGCGTCAGATGTATAAAAATTATATAAGTGTGCTACTATAACGCCGCGTCCGGAGATCCTGTGAACCTTGGTGTTCAGGTTTATACAAAAAACGACCAAATTGACGTCCTGCTGACTTCATCAGAAATATATTCCCAAGCATCCACTGAACCGTTTGCGATATTTTGGAGCTCGATGCACTGTGACGTCCGTATGTATATATATAAATATATATATATATATATATATATATATATATATATATATATATATATATATATATATATATATATATATATATATATATATATATATATATATATATATATATATATATATATTATATATATATATATATATATATATATATATATATATATAAGATCAAAAATGGATCATGCGTGAATTTAACAAAAACAAAGAGCAAACAACAAGTGTTATCATGGGAAAGCACGCAAAAATAAAGAGGTTACTGAAGAGGAGCTAGAAACATGCATGTTTACGGTTACCACTCCTCTTCAGTAACCTCTTTATTTTTGCGTGCTTTCCCATGATAACACTTGTTGTTTGCTATATATATATATATATATATATATATATATATATATATATATATATATATTATATGTATATATATATATATATATATAAAGTTGCATTTTTGATAGCAACAATAAATCAACATTAAAATAAAATTGTTATATTAGTCAAAATTATAAAACAGTGACAGAAAAAAAATTAAAATCATGGAATTTTTTTTCTAATTTGATTGAAGGAGAAGGATTCAAGTTCGCTATAAAAATGATTGGGACATTTTGATGAATATTTGAGAAATATTATGTCTTGATTTCATAGGTTATGAAAATTATATAAATATACTAATTATAATATATTTATGATATATATGCTTAATTAAACTCAAAGTTTCGCTCCTTCTTTACGAGCATTTCCAAAACAATGTAATGTTACTATTATTAAAATTAAAAAACATTAAATAGAGCATTTGTAGAAACAATTTAGAGACGTCTATATAATGTCAATAAAAATGTCAATAAGAATAATTATATGACGAATTAATTAATTTATCCTTATCTTAGACATCCAATCAATGATATTATATGAGGAATATAATTTCTAATAAATTTGACTCAAGTTTTTTATACCTTGTTTACTGAAAATTTATCTTGTTTTATATATCTATATCTGTATTTCTTAAATTCAGTTCTTGATTTTAATTTTTTTCATGTAACGACTGTTGCTGCAATTTTACTGTATTTATGGCCATTTATTCTGTTTTCAAAATATTGTGTTGTTATTCCTTGTAAGTTTTTTGAATAGTTGCAGTTCAGATGTTATCTCAATGTACACAAACATCCCAAATAATTATAACAAATGTTTCGAAAGAGAAATTGAATGAACCACAGAAACATACATTTCTTTCCTATAACGAACTTTTAGAAGGTTTTATACTTATTCAATCTAATTATTTTTTTTTGATATTATGATAATTACATCCAACTAAATGGTTGTACAAAAGGATCTCCAATTTCTTCTGGTTTAGCATAAATTTTAATGGAATATGTAGAAGAGAGTGTATTAAAGAATATATCAATTTTTATACTATTTTTCAATAGCTATGTTAATGACTTTTTAGCTGCAGTTCCAAAAGTCAAATGTAACGAATTCCTTCATGTTTCAAATTCCTTTAACTCTAGAATTCAATTTACTATTGAAATTGAGGAGAATAATAATAGATAGATATGACACTTATTAAAACCAATAAATATAAAATAAGAACTAAATTATCGTCAAAAGAGACATTGGAGCCGTTCTCGACAAAGAGCTATTATGGTGGTATCATCTGCATATCTTATGTTATTTATAAGTCTTTGGTTCATTTTCATACCACCTGGACAATTTACTAGTGCTCATTGGAATCTTTTTTATTTTGTTACTTAAAGGTAATTATATAACCACATGGTGATGCAATGACACGACACAATGATAATTATTCCATATAACATATATTTTTAACTGAAGCTTTATGTATATTCAGCCACCTATCCACACGGCTTCACTAAGATATATATCACATCACATTTACTTCTGAAACAGAAAATGCAAATCTATAACAAAATCCAATTCATTTTTCAACTAACCCCGAAATCCTTCTTCGCCCCGAACTGTGACGTGTTTAGTCTTCTCCTATACCTCCTCAACCCCCTTACCGACCTCACTCAGCACCAATTTATGCATCAATTCCATATTTCTCAAGTCGTTTTCATAATTCCACGCATCAGGAGGAGTAAAGAGACAAGCAGGTTGCGTTCTCTCATCGTATTACCATTTTGCTTTTGCCTACAGGGGAACCATTTTAGCAGGATTGGACCAAGCCAGTTATAAGTGGGTTTATTAAAAACTTGAGCACATTGAGACTAAGTATTCTCCATCAATACGACAACGAGTTATTAACTGATTTTTGAAAAAATAAAATTAGGAAAATATTTTAGAATATGAAAATATATAATTGGAATATAAAAATGGTAGATGTTTAATACTTTACTTACTTTTTTAGTCACTATTATGATGCATTCACAAATTTCAACTCATCCGTCTGTACGTAACTTATAGTTATAAGAAACTTTTAGTTATGATAATTCGAGCAGTTATAACATGTCAAAATAGTTAATCCGATGTAGTTGTTGAAAAAATTATTTTACTGCTGGTAACTGTTTTAGTCTTTCAGTTTGAAACTGGTTTAAAAGTTAACGTTTTTGAAATTTGGCAACTTGGAAAGAGATCGTTGGAAGTCAGATGCTTGGGTATATATAATTGTAGAAATTGAATTCCTGTTCTTTAGTTACAATTTTGTTAATTTCAGAGTTTTAACAGATTTGTCTATGCGTAACTTGGCTACATTAATTTGAAATTGACCAAAACCAATTATTTGTTACAATCTACGTAGCCATCTTGACACGATACGATATGATCATCGAATTATGCAGTACTTGTTAGTATAGGTCGGGTGCATATGATAGAATGAAATGTCTCTAAAAAATTAGAGCTACAGCCTTTCAAACATATGTTAAGGAATTAAGGCTAGACATTTTTGGGTACATTTTTATTACAGTAGGTAATAGTGCTCGGGGATTTCAAACCGTAGTAAACGGCGACTTATCCATGTATCAGTTATTTGAGTTGTGGTATAAACAGGCACACTCATATTAAAGTAAAAAGTCAGTCATTAGAAATGTTGCATAAACACCGATTTTATGACAGTTTCTACAAAGCCAGATCAATATGGAGAATTCAACACGCCTTCGGACCCAGTAAAAGGGCTGTGTAAGGTTCGCCAACTCTTCATTTTACTACTACTCTTTTACATGCATTCATGCAGCCAAATAACGTTCCCTCGCTTCTATTAGACTCCGTACTGTATCTAGGAAGATGTAACCCATTCAATAAGAATAATGTTTGGATATTATTGTGGATTATTCTCTGAAAGATAGATAGCCCCCCATAATTTATAATACCGTCATGTGTCGACACCATCTCGTTTTGCGCTAGTTTCTTAGCTTTGTCGAGACATGGGAAACGGTTTTGTTTTGTCATTTTATTTAAATTTAGTGATCTTATTATGCTTGCTTTTAGTTTGGTCAATAGTTTACTAAGTGTATTATTTTTAATTCTTTTGCAAGGCGTTCGCTGTAGACTAACTTTCATGCGTCTAAAGTGAGCCTTATGTGTAATTCTAAGATTTTTCATTTTTGCGTTATGTTGGACTGCTTATCTGGAATACCTTGGGGTCAAAATCGAACGAACTTTAATAATTCATTACGTTCTTCTTTGAAAAAGTGGTAATAACATATTAAAGAAAACCGGAACGCTTAGATTGGACAATTGAGTCTATGCAGAATGCCATTGAAGCTGTTATCTCTGGAACAATGGAGTACCAAAAAGCTGATTCATTTGTAATGCCTTGATCTACGTTGATGGATAGAGTTAAAAAGTAAAAATCTGGTTCTTCAGTCGAGAATGCTGCAAGAAAAGGTTACCTATTTTTTATTACTGGCTCATTTACTAGATTGGCCAAAATTAACTTTAGGAGACATTGTTTTTCCAGGAATGGGTCATTTTCAGTTTGTCTTTACAAAGGAGCAAGAAGACGAGTTGCTAGTGTATGTTAAAGATACATTCATACGAAACAAACGGAATTATGTAACTTCTGTCATTCTGAATATATTTAATATCGAAACAATTGTCAGTTTCTTAGAACTTTTTTTCATTTTATCAATATATTGTGGAATTATCTAGAAACAGTTTAATTTGAAACAGTAATAAAAATATTACATTATATTATTTTTCGATTGGTGAATTTGAGAAATTCCGATAAAATAATTTTTATGCTACGTTTGCGAGAGCTTATGTCACAGTCAAATGTATCTGTGGTAAACATTTTAATATCATAAAGGTATGACTTAACGGTAGTGTTCGAATTTGATTTAATTACCAAATTCTCCTGTGATTTTTATTTTAACTTCCCCTGTATAATACAATTCGATTATTATGCTCAAAACATATAACTGAATATATCCTTCTTCTCAACGTTTATTATTTCCTTACATCAATAGAAAATTCATTTTAACTTTACTACCACATAAGAAATACAGATAAATATCGTTTTCTGAAATTCCAATGAATATTTCATAGTACCCGACACCGTATCGCTTCATAAAAACTCTCTTCCAAACTCTGTTATCTGTATCTACGGAACCTTTTCAGGCCATAAAAAAATCACCCCAACTGCAACTTAGCACTCGCTGTATCTGACCGTTACGTTTCAAACTCTTTCATCCCATTGGCAAGATCCTAATATCTTGCTCCTTCCTCGCATGTAGGGTATAAATACGCCATATACCTTACATTTCTCTCTTCATCATTTAACCGTGGTACATAAAGGTACTCAAGTTATAAGAGCACCCGGCGTTTTTTATCCCGGGAACAAACATGTGTACTTAATCTTCAATCATCCATTAAACCATCATATTATGTGCAAAATAATCTCAGTTAACGCGTATGTACAAGTGAGTTGTTAATTGTCTACGCAAAAATAAATAAAATTATTAATTCATGCAATATATAAAAATGAAAGTGACATAAGTGTTTAATTTCATCATACATTTCATCATTACATCATACATCAGTGAAAACAATCGTTTGGTCCTTCGGGTACATCAGATAACAACAAAGAACTTTCATTCCATCTAATAGCCCACGTGAAAAGGGTTAATTAGAACATGGTCATTCGAAGCCGGATTAAATCAGTGAATAGAAGATAGTCCAGATTTCAACAGCGACTGAACCTAGAGGTCAGTATCAACAGAAACAACTGAGATATTTATTACTCAAGCAAGAACTCTTTATTTAATTATTGAACTTTTGAAATTTACATGAGACATTGTGATTTAAATAATTACACCTGAATATTGATTCATTTTAATAACATCGTTGATATTTCTTATAAAACATAAATTCATACTCTTTATTTGATTATAGAACTATTGAAATTTACATGAGACTTTGTGATTTTAATAATTACACCTGAATATTGATTGATTATAATAACATCGTTGATATTTCTCATAAAACATACATTCATATTCTGTATTTCATTATTGAACTTTTGAAATTTACATGAGACATTGTGATTTAAATAATTACACCTGAATATTGATTGATTATAATAACACCGTTGATATTTTCCACGTAACATACATTCATTGTACAGTGTCGATTAGATAATTACATATTAATATTGTTATGAAACTATGATAACACTAGTCGGTATTGTTGTGTGAGAAAACCAGGTACAATTACAGTGTCATTTAAATTGCATCGAGCCGTAAAAAACTTGAGATAAAGGCACGGCTGGTAGCATATATATGAAAAAATATATTACGCTGATACAAAACAAACATTGTTCAAACATAGCTATTGATTCACATTTCATGTTAACCATATAATGAATACATCATTTACAAAATGGATTCATTAAAGACGCAACGTGCTAGTTGCAAAGCAGCAATTACTCGTATTTACAACTGGTTCCATAACAACCTGGACAAGTCAGACAAGTATGCTTTCAAATCCCGAATAGACAACTTAGAGAAATATTACTCTAAATACTCTGAGATTCAAGACCAAATTGAAACCATAGCCGTAGATACTGAATTAGAATTTGACGATAGAAGTCAGATTGATAAAAATATTACTCATTACACTGCAAACTACAAAATGCTCTCAAAAAATTAAACTCTAAATTCAATCAAACTAATCAATTAACTGTACATTCTCAGAGTGAAACTCATATTAGATTACCTTCCATAGAAATACAGATTTTCTCAGGAGATTGCACCAAATAGACTTTCCTTTATAGATCTTTTCAATGCACTAATAGTAAATAACACCCGGCTTACATCCAAAACTGAAAAATTCTATTATTTGAAATCATACTTGAAAGGTGACCCGCTCAATTTAATTTCTCAATTACCGGTAAATGAAACCAATTTTGATGTAGCGTTGGATTTACTGAATTCTAAATATGATAATACACGGCAGATTGTTATTTTAATTATAATTATATATATTATATAATTATATTATAATAATAATAATAATAGATTTTAACCGTTTGACAGCCTGTAATAACATCTCAAAATGTACTGCCCAACAATTAAGAACATTCACGTCCGACGCTAGATCTATCGTAAAGTCATTGTTAAATCTAAACATCAATAAGGAAGAGTTATTTGATGCACTAATCGTTCACATATTAAAAACAAAATAAGATTATAATACAAAAAGATCTTTTGAAGAAAAAGAGACTGATCAAAATTTAATTGCTAGTGATATCTTTTTTGACTTTTTGGAAAAAAAATGTACGATCTTAGAAAACTTGTTAACTCAAGATCCCAAACCCGATACATCCCATCATCGTAACCAGTCTTCTAATGTGACCTCACCAACCAACAGAGTAGCATTATTTGCAAACCAACATTCGCATCCCGAACAAAACCTATATCATAACAATGGTCAACGCAATCAACCTTCGTCTAGCGCATACCCTACTTCCAATTATCCATCTTCAACATGCTCATTTTGCAAGGATACAGGCCATAAAATTTATGGTTGTTCCCAATTCGAGCAGCTTTCTATCCCTGATCGAAGTAAATACATTAGAGACAATAAAATGTGCTTTAGGTGCCTAGGCTATAAACACTCAATATCCAATTGCATTCCGGTAAAAACATGTTCAATCTATCAAAAACGACAGCATACCTTGCTTCATTCAGACAACCCATCCACACAAAACTTGGATACAAGAACTTTTAACAGAAATAATAACCATTTACATCCTACATCTTCAGGACAACGCATCTACTCTCACTCTCATCCAGAAAATCCAACTGAAATAATTAATGACGTTCCTTCAACCTCCAGAAATAGTCATGTCGTTCCATCAGAAGAGAATAGCAATCAACCCCTCCCTAATTTGACAATGCTCAATTTGAATAGAAGCCATGTGCTTCTCGCCACAGCTAACATTCTTTTTCACCCTCAATCAGGCCCCGCAATTACAGCTAGGGCCCTCCTTGACCCAGGAAGTCAAAATTCGTTCATTTGCTCCCATTTAGTTACTCAACTGAATGGAAAAACATTTAAACAACCCCTCTGTGTATTTGGCATCTGTAATAACAACCAGAATATTGACTCAATGTTTAACCTAACATTTTATCCGACCACTAATGAATCATTCTCGTTTGAAACCACTTGTGCTGTTGTTAAGCAAATAACACGGTCCCTTCCCCAAGTCATGATCGATATACAGTCCTTAGCAATACCAACTCATCTCTTATCTTCAGTAGCAGACCACTCTTTTGGTCTTTTGGTACCCCCTCCCAAATAGACGTTCTCCTGGGAGCTGACATTTATTACACATTACTGAAACCTGGCATTCACAAAATAGGCAAAAACCTACATACCCTTATATCCACCTATCTTGGGTGGGTAGTATCAGGTACGGTCCCCTCAGCTTGTATAAAGAACGAAATCCCCATAGTTGCCATGACCCATTCCTTTCATTCTGGAACCAAGAAGAGATTACTATACCCGACCAATTGCCTGAGGAAGACATGAAAGCTGAAACCATATTCACCTAATCTTTACAGACCCTTCCCAACGGACGTTTTAAAGTAGACTTGCCCCTTATACATGAGTTGGCCCACAAAAATTTGGGAGATTCTTTTCTTGTAGCCAAACGCAGATTTCTGTCACTAGAAACTCGACTTTCAAAAAAACCCCAACTTAAAGAACAATATAAAAATATCTTGTTTGAATACATCCATTTACAACACGGAGAAGTTGTCCCTCTTACATTGCAAACACCGCTATTAGATCACAAATATTTTGTCCCCCATCTTTGTGTTTTCGAAGAAAGCAGTTCAACAACCAAAGTCAGGATAGTTTTTGATTATTCAGTCAAAACATCTTCCCATATATCACTCAATGACATCTCACTCAAAGGACCCAGAGTCCAACAAGAACTACTCAACATCCTAATAAGTTTCAGAAATTTCAAATATGCCCTTACAGCTGATATTTCTAAAATGTATCGTCAAATAGAGTTGAATGAACGCTTCCGATTCTTACAAAATGCGTTATGGAGAGACTCTCCATCGGACCCTTTCATTTACATCCAACTTAACACAGTGTCATTCGGACAAACCAGTGCACCCTTTCTAGCATGTCGGACATTGAAACAAATAGCTCTACGAACTCCTGAACATCCTGAAGTCCAATTGGCACTATTATCACAAACATATGTAGACGATATACTGACAGGAGCAAATTCAGTCAATGACCTCATTTAACTTCATCAAAATCTCAAAAGCACTCCATCCCAATCAGGGTTTGAAATTCATAAAGTATGTTCCAACTCCTCTAAATTCACTACCGAACAATTAATAGACATCCCTTCTGAAAAGAATCTCAATTTAGACGATAACCCTTTTAAGGTCTTAGGAATCACCCGGAACTCAAAAACTGACGTCTTACAGATATAATCCCCTGCCACTTTCGATCAAAAACTAACTAAAAGACTGATGTTATCCATTATATCCCAATGTTTCGACCCTTTAGGCCTGATCAACCCTGTGATCGTTCAAGGAAAATTAATCATGCAACATCTTTGGTTACTCAAGATAGCATGAGACGATCCCATCAACGACTTGACACTCATAGAGAAATGGCATGAATTTGTAGAAAGCGTGACCCAGTTATCATCATTACATATCCCTAGGCATATATTTGAAAACAAACAAATATCACACATCGAACTCCACGGTTTCTGTGATGCCAGTTCATTGGCTTATGGAGGCTGTTTCTATCTGAGAACAATTTACACGGATTCTTCCGCATCCTCACAACTTATCATCTCCAAATCCCGTGTCGCACCTCTCAACAAACCAATTACAGTTCCCAAATTAGAATTATGCGCCATGGGCCTTGTATCAAAACTTTACGCACGACTCCGCAACATCCTTGATCAACAATTAAAAATTTCATCGTTCATTTTATGGTCCGACTCTCAAATAGCCCTTTCCTGGATAAAAAGTATACCCACTAGATGGACAGTTTTTTTCTGCAACAGAGTCACTCAAATTCAACAAGCAACCCATTCCACTACGTGGAGACATATTCGATCTCACCTCAACACCGCGGACATCCTATCAAGGGGCCAGCCCTTAGAATTTCCCAGTACCAAGTGGTTCTGTGGACCTCCTTTTCTATGGGAATCCTCCGACGACAAGTCTTGTCACGACACTTTTTTCTGTCTACCGGACACCCCTGAAGCAAATAAAAAATCACTCGTTACAACAGCGAAACCACCAAACCCCTTCATAGTCTTAATAACTCGTTCATCATCTTCAACCAAACTAGTCAGAGCAATGGCATACATATAAAAATTTATAGATATCATCCGTCATCCAGCTACTACACAAAAAACCTTCTCTAGACAAAATCTAGACACTGCTTTACTTTTCCTTGTACGCCAGGTACAAACAGCTTCCCAAACCTTTATCGCGCACTACAAAAGAATCAGCTACCCTCAGATAAACGTCTTATATCATTAAACGTTTTTATAGACAAGGACAATATTATTAGAGTCGGAGGGAGACTCTCCCATTCCCCCGTGTCCTAGGAACAAAAACACCCAATTCTACTGCCTGCTCATTGTCATTTCACTACCCTGGTCTTACAAAAAGAACACATACGTTTAGGACACAGTGGTCCTCAAAATGTTCTCGCCAATATCCGTCTAAAATTCTGGCCTATCGATAGCCTGCGTGAGATCAAACGCATCATAAACAAATGTCTAATGTGCCATAGGTCCAAGGCCATAACAAAATAACAAATCATGTCTGATCTACCTGCACGTCGTGTAACACCTTCCCGTCCCTTCCAGACGACTGGAGTCGGCTTCGCGGGACCATTCTCAATAAAATCATCTCATCTGAAGCGAGCCCCGGTATCCAAATCTTACATCGCCCTATTCGTATGCTTCTCGACAAAGGCAATTCATCTTGAGTTAGTCTCTGATCTGTCCACAGATTCCTTTATCGCTGCATTGAAACGTTTCACTTCTAGACGAGGACTTCCATCTGTGATTTACAGCGACAATGGCACGAATTTTGTTGGTGCTAATCATTATCTTGCTGAAGTATCTCACTTCCTGACTAAGAATTTTTCTCCCATATATGATCACTTACTAACATCATCAATAGAATGGAAATTCATTACCCTCAGATCCCCACATTGGGGTGGTCTCTGAGAAGCCGGAGTCGAAAGCGTTAAAACTCATCTGATGAAATTGCTTGCTACCTCCACTTTAACTTTCGAACAATTCAGCACCATATTGACTCAGATAGAAGCCATACTCAACTCACGATCCTTACATCCCCTTTCGACTGACCCTACTGACCTGCTGCCATTAACCCCATGCCATTTTCTCATAGGAGCACCTCTAATGGCACTTCCAGACAAATATTTCTCCTCACTCCCTACAAACCGATTAAGATTCTGGCAACAATGCACTTATGCTCAACAAAACTTTTGGAAACGGTGGTCTGTCGACTACCTCAACCAATTGCAAAACCGTCCCAAATGGACTACCCCATCTAAAGATCTCACTATAGGAACCATGGTCTTAATCAAGGACGATGACTCCCCTTCCTCACGATGGCCTTTAGCCCGCATAACAGACGTCACAGTTGGTAAAGACGGTAAAATCCGTTCGGTCCAAGTCAAAACCGCTTCAGGAACTTACACTCGACCAATTGTCAAAATCATACCGTTACCCATGCCTGATTCCTCAGAAACATAAATAAGAAAAGTCATTTATATCTTGTCAACGTGATAAAGCGTTCTCTCGTTGCACAAATAAACAACCTTCTACGTGAAGAAGATCTCTCTTACATTTACTCTTATATTGGTGGTCACATTACTTGTACTTATACGATCATGTCACTTCATTAATTAATCACACATTAATTTGTCAAACATTAAAACATTACTCTCTTATAATCACCCTCACTATACAACTCATTCTTCCGCGTAGAAAGGGAGTAGCGCAAGCTACATTGGAGTTTTCACGTTCTCCGAAGAAAAACGTTCCCTTTCTTTCTCAGCACCATTCATTCTGATACAATAAAAACCCGGAACAACACCCACATGAGCTTTCCATGCTCTCTCATGGAATTTCACACCCCTTCACAACTTGGTCCTCCTTTTTGTTTACATATGCCCGAGTTTCCCGGACCGTTACTCCTTGAACAAACTGGTACCACAATTGCTTTAACCTAGAGTCAACGCTTGGCGGGACGTAAGTCGCTAGGTCCCAATCGAGCCGGGTAAGCCTCTGCCGGTGGCGAATTGTGCTGGTACATAGATCCATTCCCTCATCTTTCTTTCTCATGAAACTTAACCCAAACCTTACTCTTCTACAACATAATCATGTACTCAATCACTTACGCTCTCTCCTTCCTATTATATTACATACATTCTTATCGTTTACAACTCTAGTCCATTTCTAGAGTATATTGCTTACATTCTTATCGTTTACAACTCTAGTCCATTTCTAGAGTATATTGCTTACATTCTTATCGTTTAGAACTCTAGTCTATTTCTAGAGTATATTGCTTACATTCTTATCGTTTAGAACTCTAGTCCATTTCTAGAGTATATTGCTTTCTTTCTTATCGTTTACAACTCTAGTCCATTTCTAGAGTATATTGCTTACATTCTTATCATTTACAGCTCTAGTCCATTTCTAGAATATATTGCTTACATTCTTATCGTTTACAACTCTAGTCCTTTTCTAGAGTATATTGCTCACATTCGTATCGTTTACAACTCTAGTCCATTTCTATAGTATATTGCTTACATTCGTGCCCTTACAAAACAAGAACTAGCATACATCTAGGCCTCTTGTTCATTCTTACATTCATGACGTTAGAGTCCTTACAACACTCTAGCATCAACTCTTATTCATCCGTTACATTCATGACGTTAGAGTCCTTACAACACTCTAACCTCAACTCCTGCTCATTCGTTACATACATGACGTTAGAGTCCTCATAACAATCTAACCTCAACTCTTGCTCATTCGTTACATACATGACGTTAGAGTCCTCATAATACTATAACCTCAAGTCTTGTTCATTCGTTACATTCATGACGTTAGAGTCCTTACAACTCTAACATCAACCCTAAACATTCGTTTACTCTCATGACGTCAGAGTCTTTACAACACTCTGACACCAACATTGGGTTACTTTTACAACCCCTATACATTTATTTATATAATTACATTTACAATCATTCACTTTCATTCACAATCCTGCATGAAAACTTAACAGAATCTCACGGTACCTAACCCTTTCACTAACATCAGCATTCGATGTCTGAAAACAGCCATCTCTCACCTTTCTTACATTCTTCCCGCGCCCCCAATATGTTCGAATTTGATTTAATTACCAAGTTCTCCTGTGATTTTTATTTTCAACTTCCCCTGTATAATACAATTCGAATATTATGCTCAAAACATATAATTAAATATATCCTTCTTCTCAACATTTAATATTTCCTTACATCAACAAAAAATTCATTTTAACTTTACTACCACATAAGAAATACATATAAATATCGTTTTTTGAAATTCCAATGAATATTTCAAAGTTCTCGACACCGTATCGCTTCATAAAAACTCTCTTCCAAACTTTGTTATCTGTATCTAGGGACTGCAAATTAGCACTCGCTGTATCTGACTGTTACGTTTCAAACTCTTTTATCCCATTGGCCAGATCCTAATATTTTGCTCCTTCCTCGCAACTACATCAACCTACGTATAAATACGCCTACGCCATCTACCTTACATTTCTCTCTTCATCATTCAACCGTGGTACATAAAGGTACTCAAGATATAAGAGCACCCGGCGTTTTTTATCCCGGGAACAAACATGTGTACTTAATCTTCAATCATCCATAAAACCATCATATTATGTGCAAAATAACATCAGTTGACGCGTATGTACAAGTGAGTTCTTAATTGTCTACGCAAAAATAAATAAAATTATAAATTCATGCAATATATGAAAATGAAAGTGACATAAGTGTTTAATTTCATCATACATTTCATCATTACATCATACATCAGTGGAAACAATCGTTTGGTCCTTCGAGTACATCAGATAACAGCAAAGAACTTTAATTCCATCTAATAGCCCACGTAAAAAGGATTAATTAGAACAGGTAGCATGTCCAAAAAGTCATCTGACTTATATAGTGTATACTTTCATGGAACGATGGCGTCGTTCGGCTTGAGGAGTAAAGGGAAGTGAAGGATATATCTTGCAGGAGGAATTGTTATTTGATTTGTATAACCATTCAATTTCCCAGTTTTGTTTGAGATTTTCTTTTCTAAGTGATAGTTGATAATTCGTTAATTACAAAACCAGAAGACATTAAGAGTGTCGACTTAACAACCAAATCTATTCTCTACATTTAAGATTCAGTTTTTCTCTTTCATTTGTAATATGTTTTTTCTATTGGTGTTTTTAAATGAAACTCAAGGTCTCTAGTTAATTCCACAATATAATACAAGTTATTGAAAATTCTAAAAAATTGACAATTGTTTCGATAAATCAATATCATCAATATATCGAAACAATTGTCAATTTTTTAGAATTTTCAATAACTTATATTATATTATGGAGTTAACTAGAGACCTTGTGTTTCATTTAAAAACACTAATATGAGCATATTCCACGAAGTAAGGGTCGAGACAGTCAATGTTTTTTCTATTGTAATTTGGTAGCTTTCACCTCTATACATCTATCTATAGACTAGGAAACAGTTGGTACAGACTTACTATAATATGTAAATTTAATTTCCATAAGGCAATTACTTGTCCAATACTCATTCCATCTCCAGATTCAATCACAACTTTATAACGACATTACTATTTATTCGTAGTTCAATACAATAATATTGTCGTCAATATATGCTAATATGCCCAAGAAAATCTCCGCAATATGCACACAACAATGAAAATTTCCACACAAGACAATCCGTTCCTGATTTCCCCTCTTGAAAGGGCCCGCGCCTTTTCGAGCACCTTCAATATTTGCATAGTCGTCAACAGCTGGTGTGTACCTCAACTTTTCCTTCGAAAAGAGAGACCAAAGTTTCTGGGGGACCTCAAAGGTACCTACAAACTATCTACTGAAATATGCTGAAACCATGCATTTCAAATAGATTTCGCAAATACTCGCAAATTTTACATATTCGCAACGGCAGATGTCTATATTGGCAACGGATGATTCACAAGGTGACACATAAAAGCATGATAGAGTAAATATCAAACTGATACAATGAAAAAAAATACTCATGTCAAATAACGGGTTGAGAACTTTACTAGAAATTAATGTAACAATCGTTTCAACTGTCTTGCTTAATATTTTGAAAAAGATATATTGTTTAAAAGCTGAGTATGAATATATTTAATTATGAAATTAACTGTTTCGACCCTTACTTCGTAGAATCTACTCATACTACTGTTTTAAATGAAACTTATTGTTTCTACTTTCATCAATAACTAAAATAGTTGTTACTTTGTCAGCTAGAGCACGTACCATTTTATTTATGTAGATACTTTAACGTCTCGTTAAACAATAATTGAACTAAAAATTCAAGATATTATCGCATGTAAATACGTTAATTAAAAACTTTCAACTTTTTTGACAATTAACCATAAGCGGACTTTTGAATCTATATTAATTAAAAGTGAAACTCAAATTTTAGTGTTTATTCATTTTAACCATCAAAAACATCGTAAATCCAAAAAAAATAGTATGATTGGTATTCTAAACACGAGGTGTCACTTGCCATAAGTTCCCATTTAATATTATTGGATTAAGTTGCCAGGTGACTTCACCGATGCCTATTACGTCACCTGTTACTACCAGTAGAGAAGCTTACAATAGTTCATTTTCGCAGTCCAAATTTTGTCAGTCTAAGTATCGCCGTTCAATAAAAAAGAGGGGAAGGGGACTTTTCAGAAGCACTATAAAGGTCAGCCGAGGCGGAAGGGAAAATGTATGATTATCTGCTCCTGTTAAATTATATATTAATTATTCAACTGCTTTTGAGCAATTATTAGTATCTGTAAACAAACATCGTGAGTTATAATAACTCACTCCTATAATTCACGCTCTGTACTTTTATACAAGCTGGTTCGCCGAAAGGGAACATTCCATTATTGTTATTGAGGGGAGGGATGTCACTTGAATAATTTTGACGTATTCAAATTAAGTTAATTCTTTTAACAAAGGATATTGGTACCTTTTATATGATCTGTGGTTGATACCTAATTATGGTTGAGGGATACGTTGATAATACCGAAAAGAATAGGGGAGACCGGGGTAATGAGGCCACCCGGGGTAATCGCGCCACCCATATTTGTTAACAATCGGCTCGGCAGGGTCTACTTTGAAGGTCATCCGCCATATGCTTTTATAACAATCAGTTGCGAGAGACACGTGCTGCAGGGTGCTTCGAATGGTGATCAAAGACGTGGTTAACGGAAATTTAGAGTTTCGATGTATTTTTTGATGTAGATAAAGGTACGTATTTCTGTATTTTGGATTGAGTTATAGGCCTAATAATTTTTATAGGCAACCTTTAAATATACTTGCATGATTTTAAAAGTATACCCCTACAATGTAACAAAAATTTACTTAGATTTTAATTTTTTCTTTGTCAAGATACATATGGGGCTATCAGGCCGTAATGTAGCGGGGCAATGAGGCCACAGTGGCCTCATCGCCACTGTGGAGTAATTGTATAAAAAATTGTTTTTACTGTTGCTACAATAATTATTCTTTATTTTTTCCTAGATGGTCCGTAATTATAAAAGAATAATCGAAAAAGCTGCTTGGCCCGAAGAGAAGATGGCGGAGGCTTGTGCACAGATGGCCAATGGAGGAAGTGTTAAAAGTGTGGCCAAGGCTTTCAATATTCCCAGAACTTCTTTGCGGAATCAGCTTAGAAGGCAACGACCCCAGGGCCCCAAAATGGAAAAAAACCCAGGGTTTACTAAAACACAAGAATACGAATTAAATAACCACGTGTTAACTTTATCAAAGTTGTATTTTGGGCTAACAACTACTCAAATACGAAGAACCGCATTTGAGTATGCCGAGAGAAATAATATTCCAAACAAATTCAACAAAGAAACGAGAATGGCTGGTGAGGGATGGTTTGCCAGTTTTTTAAAACGTCATGGCGAACTCTCATTAAGAAAACCTGAGCATACAAGCATTAGTAGGATTTTTGGGTATCTTGACATAGATCTTCATCTTAAATCTAAGCAGTACGAACGTGTAAGCCAATATGATATCGCTTCTGTATTTAAATCTGCATATACAAGAGTGGCAACTACAGACAAAGCAATTAAAGGGCTCCAGTGTACCGGCATTTTTCCACTCAATCCAAATGTATTTGATGAGACTGAATTTGCAGCACCCGCACAAAACATGGACGTAGGTCCACCTGCACCACCTGACAACATGCTGGCTCGTCCCTCTGCTTTATCTTCGGAACATATTGACATGGGAGTAGGTCCATCCAGAGTAAATACTGAATGTGCTACCCAAAAAGATATCCCAAATTTATCTGACAGTGTTGCTGGATCTTCAAGTGAAAAATATGGTTCTGCTGACAGAGCCAGCGCAGACACAAATATTTCCTTTGCCGACGTCATACCAGGTCCTCAAAGGCTTATCAAAAAAGCGAAAACTGACCGCCAAAAAGGTTGTTCAAAAATATTGACCGCGACACCTATTAAAGAAAAATTACTGGAAAAAGATCTAAAAAAAAAAGGAAACCAAGAATAAGATGAATAAGGCTGCGAAAGATAAAAAAGTGGTTCAAGTGAAAAGGAAGGTATTTAGCAGCTCATCTTCAGAAAGTTCAGCTGATGTCCATCTGGATGATGAGAGACTTGAAGATAAAAGTTCAGATGAGGAAATTTGCTTAGTTTGGAGCGACTACGTAAGAAAATGTGAGATTTGGTTCAGGTGCACGTTGTATGGAAAAAGGGCCCATAAAGACTGTAGCGGATCGGAAAAAGCCAAACTATATATCTGTGATTTTTGTGAATAGTTTATTCTACGATGTTACTTATATTTAAAAAAAAAACTTGTTTCCTCTAAGAATTGATGAGTTTCTTTAAGAATTTATGAGTTCCTTTGTCGACATACTATAAGTCATAAGAATTTTATATGTTTATTTTGTTACTGGGACAATAAAGCCACCCGTGGCGCCATTACCCCATTTAGCAGGGTAATGAGGACAGTTACAATTTTGTACTTTTTTAATAAAACAAAAGTTGCATTCGAATTTAACAGTTGTTCGACCTCCTAGGTTAGAGTTAACATATGAATGAGGAGTATTAGTAAAATAAAACATAATTTAAAAAAAAAGACAGAGTTTTGCCACTTGCTACGATGAAAAATGCGATCAAAATAAGTGATGAAACCATCCCCATCAACCCTACGACTATTTTTCAAAGAATAACAATTGCTAAACAATCTGATGAAGAACTTGAAGAATTCTTGAAATATGAACTGTGCCCTTATCCATTGCCTCTTTTCGACGACTATGGTATGAGGAAAGGAACCAAGTCTACTTTATACAAGGCATTCACACCAACAGAAGAAGCGAATCTCCAAGGGTGTGTGTACGTTATAGATGGAGGGTATTTGCTGCACAAAGTCGTGTGGGCCAGGGGTCAATCCTTCTCATCCATTTGTGAAAGCTATATTTCATTTGTCAAGTCCAAGTACAAGGACAGTGCAGTAGTTGTCTTCGATGGTTACCCCCAAGAAGGCACTAAATATGCTGAACGAGAGAGAAGATCACGACAACAGATGTCAGTAGATGTCATGTTCGACAAAACAATGATCCCGACAATGCCACAAGAAAAATTTCTAGGCAATATGAAAAACAAAATCCGTCTCATCTCAATGTTGAAGGACAACTTTGCTGAATCTGGCATTCACACAAAGCAGGCACAAGAGGATGCAGATACTGTTATTGTCACCACAGCAATGGATCTCGCACAGCAGCATAACTGTGTAGTTATTGTGGGTGAAGATGTGGATCTGCTGGTCATCATGATTAGTCGTTGCAGGGGTGTAAATTCAAACATATATTTTCTGAAGCCAGGTAAAGGGGCAGTTTCCCAACTCATTTTTTCTCCTGACTGCCATCCAGACCAATCCATAAGTGACAACATATTGTTTTTGCACGCCATGGGAGGATGTGACACTACCTCAGCCTCATTCAAAGTCGGAAAAATGAGGTTTCTTCAAACCCTCAAGAAAAACCCTGCCCTAACCAAGACCATTCAAATTTTCAAAGATCCCACGGCACATGCTGACGCTGTTATTAACGCTGGTATTTCCTTTTTCACTGCGCTGTACAAATTAAGTGACAAGGAAAGCGCGTCCTTGAACAAATTGAGGTATAAATGCTACCTTAGATCGGCATACAAAACATCAGCACAATTGGCGTCGCTACCTCCTACCGAAGCTGCAGCTCAGCAACATTCTTTGAGAGTGTACTTTCAAGTACAACAATGGCTTGGAAATGAAAAAGATCCTGAGCAATGGAGTTAGAAGAAAACCAAAGCAGGTCTGCAGCCTGTAACAACATTACAGCCACCAGCACCAGACGCAGTATTAAAACTAATTTCTTGCAAATGCATCAAGACCTGTCAGACCAACTGTGGATGTAGAAAAGCTGGCCTTAACTGTTCCAATATCTGCCTCAACTGCGAGAACGGCTGCAATAATATGCCAATTGCAGAAATTGAAGAAGAAGCAGAGGATGATCCGGAGTTACTTGAAGGTAACTGTGCATGGATAATTCTATCTTACCATCATTTATCTGCTCACTAATTATTTGTGTGTCAAAATATGTGTCTACTGCTTTCATATCTATTCAATATGTTGACAAGTGTTCGAAATTTGGTCTCTTATTTATTTCAGACGTTGAAGAACTGGATGGCTGCCCTGAGGAAAACATGGATCCGGCACCTAAAAGGGCTCGTACAAGTAAATAGATAGGTACTACTACTTATAAATTGATATTTTTCAAATTTATTCAATAAATAAAATTGTTGAATATTTTGCAATTAAGTCGATGATTTTTGTTTCAGACCTAGAAGAACTGGAATGCTGCCCTGCTGGAATCCGGTGTCTAAGAGGGCTCGTATTAGGTCATAAATATTTTAGTGTGTTGAAATAATTAAATACCTTTGTTTTCTTTTGTTTGATAACCTTTTTTATCGATGTATCAAATAATTAATTAAAACATTTTACAAAACATCAAATAATGTTCACCTGCATAAAATAAAAAATATAAACTAATGCCGTATTCTGCTATTTTTTTTGCAAATGCTAATTTCTCCCATATTTCACCACTCTTTTGCGTGGAAACCATACGACGTACGAAAAAATACTAAGAAACATAAGTTATAGGAAATTTTCTCTCCTTTATTTTACTATATAAACACTTTTTGCATAAATAGCTTGCTTTGCAAGTTATGAGCCGAAAACCACTAAAAAACAAGAATTTTAGAGATTTTTTGATGATTTCTCTTATTTGCCGAGCAAATATTTGTTGGACAACTTCAGATTCGTGTTCAGCACCCCAAAAAACATAGAATAAACCAATTAAAACAATTACTCCAATACTTTCCACTTCAAACTACCATTTGACTGGACTAATAATGAAAAACATAACAAAATAATTTGACATTTGTAGGTTATGTTATCAGATAATAATGACGTCAGGGTGAAGGTCAATTATTTTAAGTGTATTTTCTCCGTTATTTTTCCTATATTAATATACAATGTAGATCAGCCAGCGCTGTTTTTGTGCTGGGGTTTTGACGCTATTTTATTCCTCAATTTACAATCACACGCTTATTATATCAATTATTCAGTTAGCGTGTAATGTATCATTCGAAAAATACTGAAAAACTCAACTAGATTCAAATAACATAATATAGCGTTAATCCTGGTGGGCTTAGAACTTGCTTAGTTACTAGTTTTCGCATTCCAGCCAACGATATACCTTCAATTTTACGTCGTCAACTATTATGATTACATTATAGGGCTACAATAAACTCAAATTACTCAATAACCAATCACATATATCACTCTTCTGCCCAACCTATCTAATATGCGAGAAAACTATTGGTTAACCCCAAAAAAAGTTGGAATTTTGAAAAAAAAAATAGAGTTATTGCTACGTTTTTTATCAATAACAACACGAAAAAACGGTTTTCATAAAAAAATCGTGTGTGTATGCCGTCGTCGTTTTTGTCGGCCACTTTTCGTAACATGTCTTGTTAGCACGTTATAGCATCCGAAGTGCAAAAAGTCACCAATTTTATGATTGAATATCATTCAGGGCTTCTCACAGATGAACCGTATTGAAATTCAACTCACCAGAGCGCGTACAACAGGTGCTATAGTACTTTAAGTACGACATTTTTGGAGAAATTTCAGTTTGTTAGCCTCCAGAGTGTATATAAGTGCTAATTTCATGATTGAATATTGTTCAGGGTGTCTTATGGATGAACCTTATTGATTCTTAGCTCACCAGAGCTAGTACAATGGGTGCTATGGTACCTGAAGTGCCACATTTTTTATCCTTTTTGGAGAAATTTCAGATTGTTAGCACTATACTGCCTCCGACGTGTATACAAGTGACCAATTTTGTAATTGGATGTTTTTAAAGGTGTCTTACAGATGTACACTATTGATTTTCAGCTAACTAGAGCGTACAGCCGGTCCTATAAATCCATATATACTACATTTTTGGTTATTTTGGGAGACATTCCGGTGTTAGTACGATACATCCCCCGAAGTGTATACAAGTGACAATCTTATGATAGAATATTATTCAGGGCATCTCTAAAATGCCATAGAGATAGTTTCAATTTTTAAAACCGTTTATTTGAAAGTTGAAATACATTTGCACTGACTTAGTTGACTAGTGCTTTCGATTTTTAAGACGATAATATTGTTAATATAAAGCACAATTGTACAATCATTATGTAGACTTCCTTCAATAAAATGTATTACGATGTGACTGTGATAACTAATATCATCTTTGGTTGAATATTCCATTTTCCTTAACAATACGCATCTGTCCATGGATCGGGTCAAGTGAAATGTTATTCTATTTCCTAAAATAAAGATTAAAACTAACTTTTCCGTACCTGAGGCCCTGAACAATATTCTATCATAAAAGTGTCACTTGTATACACTTCGGGGGATGTATCGTGCTAACAAACCGAAATTTCTCCATAAATAACCAAAAATGTAGTACATCTGGATTTATAGGACCCGCTGTACTCCTTCTAGTCAGCTGATAATCAGTAGGGTATATATATGAGACATCTTGAACAATATTCAATCATAAAATTGGTCACTTTTACATACTCTGAAGGCTGTATCGTGCTAACAAACTGAAAATTCTCCAAAAATGACAAAAATTTGGTACTTCAAGTACCATAACACCCGTTGTACTGGCGTTAGTCAGCTTAATATCAATAGAGTTCTTCTTTGGGACGCTCTGAATAATATCTACTCATAAAATTGGTCACTTGTATATACTCCGGAGGCTGTATCGTGCTAACAAACTGAAATTTCCCCAAAAATTACAAAAATATCGTACTTAAAGTAATATAGCACCTGTTGTACTCGCTCTGGTGAGCTGAATATTAATGGGGGGCTCATCTGTGTGATGTCCTAAATAATACTCAATGATAAAATTGGTGACTTGTTGAACTCCGGAGGCTGTATCGTGCTAACAAACTGAAATTTCTCTAAAAATGACTAAATGTCGTACTTCAAGTACCATAGCACCCGTTGTACTGGCTCTGGTGAGCTGAAAATCAATAGGGTTCATCTGTGACATGTCCTGAACAGTATTCCATCATCAAATTGGTGACTTATTGTACTCCGGATGCTGTATCGTGCTAACAAGACATGTAAGAAAAAGTGGCCGACGACAACGACGACGACATACACACAGGATTTTTTTTCTAAAAACCGTTTTTTCGTGTTGTTGATGGAAAACTTGAAAATAACTGAAAAAATTTTTAAAATTCCAATTTTTTTTGGGGTAAACCAATACTTTTCTGGCATATTAGATAGGTTGGGCGTGGAAGTAAAAATGAACAACTTACTTTTTTCCAAAGTAAAATTGATATTATTTCCGAGTATTTTTCAATTATTAGAATCAGTTTATGTCAAGCCACCTTGTACGTTAGCAAGTGTTGAATATATTAGAGCAAATGGCAACCAATCGACGTTGAAATGTCGTCTTAAGTAGCTAGGGGTTACATTAGAAAGTTTTAGTTGCTTTGTATGAAATCTACATAAAATTTCGAGATTTGGTTTTAAAATGTGAGTGTTGACTAAAATATGTGGAATATGTGAGGGAAAAGTAATCGACTGCTAGAATGAAATGTTTGTATTTCAAATGGAAGGCAGCAAACGTTGCGTAATGTGAAATCTCGAACTCACTATTCACCAATATTTACATGACTGATTGATGGTAGAGCAATGGGTGTATAAGTATGTATCAACACACAAGTATGATGCAATGGTTAATATTGTGATAATTAACTCATTTTTGCATGAACAGGTTGTTTAATCGAAAGTTTGCTGCAGTTCAGATACAGTGGAGAAATAAAAGAAACCGATTCATCATTACATACATACATTATAATGTTATTTCGAAAATATCAGTATCAAATATTAAAATGATACTGTAACTTGAAAGTGAGAATCACAGTTCCACTTTAATCTCCCTTCGAGGTTGTTTTATATTCTCAAACAGGATTTCATTATTTTTGAATAAATCACAGAAAGTCTGAATGGAAATAAAATAATGCATTATATGACAATTTTGGTCAATATACACTAAACATTTTTGATGTTGTTCACAGGAACTTACAAACTTCAATATTGGGAACGTAGACTTGAATGATGTTCTGTAGTATGTCTTATGAACGTATCATCTTCGAGCATTTCCAAAACTTTAGGTATTGCTTGGAATTATAAAAATATGCGCTGTCCTACAGTGTTGATTTAGATTGTGACTATAAGAGGATTACAAAAAGAACAATTCTAGCTTACACTGTCAAAATCTATGATTCATTAGTAATTCCAAGTTCTTTCACAGTTATATAAAAAAAATTTGATGTTAACTTTATGGGTTGAAACATTATCATGGAATTATTCCACAATAAACCATCTTGGATCAAGTCAGTTGAAATGTTTACAAGAATCCTCTATACCCCAACATGTTGTTTGCAAACATTCTATCAGTATTCAGTTGCATGGTCTTTCCGTAGCAACCGAGAAAGCCTATGGTTCTTGAATTAACCTGAGGTCAGTCAATTCGAATGGAGTGGGCCGTGTCAATATTTTATGTAGCAAATTCTGGGTTGCACCCTCTCTTCAAGACTAGCGCAAACTGTTGTGAGCACTATTTCTGTCCACTGTGAAGGTACATCTTTAGTTTGACTGTTGCATTGTGTCAGCTTGGACTCGAACAAGTTCTAATCTTTAGAATACGTTTGATGGAAATCGAATCAGGGAAAGTCAAAACCTTTCTCACAACGTCTAAGCACGCTTCCAGCCAGATCCCATTTAACTTATTGGCAATTCCCAATGGTGGCATGGTCCTAATTGGATCCGTGAAGATTCTCATTGCCGGTCAGAGAATCCAAAGATACCCGAGTCTTTGTTAGAAATTAGGCAACAAGTAACAATTTCACATTCAAAAAAGGAGAGCTGTTTCCTATTTGAAAAATATTTTGATATTTATAAATCGATTCGTATCACTGCCTGGCTGTTGCATTTCAGGAACAATTGTCGTTCCCCTCCTTCAGATCGACACCTTGTTAAAATTATGATTATAATCTGAATCATCTAGTTAAGATAGCACTACAAGATTTTCCCAAAGAAATCAAAGCATTAGAATCAGTAAAACCCATAACTTTCAAAAGCAAATTGCTATCCCTAACTCCATTCCTTTATAAAGATAGTATAATCCGCGTTGGGGACCGCCCGAAGAATCCTGAATTTCATTATAGTAAACAATATCCTATGGTGCTATCCTCTAAGCATCCGATTTCTAAAATAATATTCACGGGAAAACGTATTGATCTCTTTCATGTTGGTACTCAGCAGCTGCTTCATGCTGTTGCCGAAAAGTTTTGGGTTATATCGGGAGAAACAGTGAAAACCTCCATGAAGCGTTTCAGATTCAATCCAAAGCAGGTTAATCACATAATGGGTAACCTTTCCATAACCCATTTAAAGGTCAGTTCTCCGTTTACTATAGTGAGGGTACATTATGCGGCACTATTCCTAATTAAAGAAAAAGGCCTTCAAATGGCAATTCTAATTAAATGAAATGCTAGTATCTTCATATGTTTCTCAATTAAGGCTGTTTACATTGAAGTAGTATACAGTTTGAGCACCAAATCATTTATTGCATGCCTCGGGCGATTTATTTCTAGACGGGGTAGCCCAAGTGTCATAAATTCTGACAATGGTAAGATTTTTGTTGGCGCATTTAAGGAGTTGCCGCACCTAGTCTCATTTTATAATTGGAAAGCCGCTAGTTGGCGCACCTCACACTGATTACAGCACTGTTCCAGTAAATCGACTGACTTGTTTCCAAATTCGGCAGTAAATATGCTAACCTTTTCGGTCCAGATGGAGTCTGGAGTACATTTCCGAGTAGCAGCAGTGCACCAAGTGGAGAACTAACCAAGGGTGTTTGAATTTAGTTGATCTAGTTTTAATCAAAGACAATCAAACCTTGCTCACTTCCTGGAAGTTAAGACGTGTTCTAGAAATCCAACATGGCACAGGTGATATTGGTCGAATGGCTAGCCTACGAAGCCATAGACTTAAAAGTGAAGCCTTTCAAGGCGAGGGCATGTCTAGAAACGTTTAAGTGACGTATATAGAAGACAGTTCTGTTTTTTTTCAATTTATTCATGTTACTGTTGGTAGAATTGATCTGTTTTTTTATTCTATACTTACAGGGTGAAAAAGAAATTAATTAAAACTTGACGTTTTCGTTCTACATCTGTACATTTTCTCCACATATTTCGTAATCTGATAAAATATAGAAATATACAGTGATTAAACAACTTCAAAAAAATATTTATTTCATACTCTGATGGTCTTTTGGAAATTACAATACTCAGGGCCCTAACAGTTAGCTTGTCTTACCCATTTTCTCGTACTATAGTTGTCAATTCAGTTTTCATTTGGGATAAATAATAATATCTTCTGATTGCTTTATTCAATTTAACTAGGGTGTATTGACAGTTGACTGAAGGATTTTTGAAAAACTACGATATAAATTTTCTAATTGCGTTACTTCAGATCTTTCAATCTATTATTCAAGAAAGTGATCCTATCAAGACCTGCAAATGACCGTTGACCCTCAACGTCTGAAGAGGGCGAAGGATCAACCCGAAGGGGGTTGCCACTTTATATGTTCGCTGGTGGCTCTCGTTTAATTCTTCGCGCGTATACATGGCCTGCTCTGTCAAACAATCAACGAACCTTCATCAAGGCAGCCGAGAGAGGTCTGCTGAATCCAGATAAAGCACTAATTCCCGCAATCAAATATTGATTCAAAACTCGCCCTTATTTCCGGTTCTTAAAGTCTCTCTTCGTTACCCCCGCGAATCCTACTCACCCCGCGAAAAGCTTTTTTGCATAAAAGCAGAAACGGGTTAAGGGCGGTAGTTGGAATTCCGGAACTATTTAATCAATTTAATTATAATATAAAATATTTAATTCGTTTCAAGAACAAAGGATAACGAATTGAAAGGTATGTCCACTATCACAAATGACAAATAATGTAATAGCCATTCAGAACACGTTTTAAAACAACTATTTTGTGTTTTTTGAACGAGTGAACAAAAAATTGTTCTATGCTAAAATTACATATTGATTTACTAGTTGCTTAGTAACAGTTCTCGTTTAAATAAATTGTAACGGGAGAATTATTTTGGGGATATAATTACATTAGGCATTAGGAGATACAAACTTTGGAATGAAACAATTTCGAATATTTTGGAGTGCAACCTCTCTTCTTCCTATGAAGATGAGACTGCGCGACTTTCTCTATCTTATCTAATATCGATTATTCTCTATGCGTTTTATTAATTTGTCATTAGTTAACACTTATTCCCGGCATTTTGACACTTGGAGTGGTGTTAACTTATTGTACTAAATTTGACTTGACATTTAAATCACATAGAATTGTATTAGTTAACTAATAAATAAGAAGAGCAAAAATTATATCTTAAAATATCAGTACGTATATTATTGCTTAGTAGAATAGTCCTTTTCGTCACATGGCAAGCGTAAGCGCAGCCGCCATGTTACAATAGCTCTAATTTAAAAGTTTCGTCTATTTTTGTGTAATTCTAATTTTTTACTTTCTACATCAATAACTTCATTCACCACCTTATTTTCTAATATTTTATATGGACCTTGGTAAATTGGTTCTAACTTAGAATTGGTCTCATCATGAAGTAACAGACTGTCACCATTTTTATAATCTATTTTATCATACTCAATTTTTCTCCTATTTTACGATGCAACTAAATTTTTCTTTGCACATCTTGTACCACTCGTAGAGGAAGGGACCCAAATTTGAGATAGGCGCCTAATTTGAGATAGCTCCGAATATTATGGTATATGTAACGTCATCTAACAAAAGTGGTGTCAACTTACGCCAATAAACTAGACTACAGTGGTAAGGAGTCGTTAAGTGCGTCACTTCGTTTGTTTTTATGCACGTGCTCTTTTCTTCCGATTTGAGTCTTAAAGTTTTTTTGATAGTGTAAAGAAACCGGCATTTGCAGTCAACGTAAGTGGAAATAAAATATTTTATGGGTCGAAGTAATTAGTTTAGGTGTTGCCTAACGATGTCTTATTAAAATTGGCTGTACTCTTTCATAACTAACCTAAAAATATTAATGTCAATTTTTATAACGAGAATTCCTAATTTGAGATACCAAATGGTTCTGAATTTGCGACTATCTCAAATTAGGCTCCCAATACATATATTACATATATTGTGATGTTTTATTACAGATGCCTAAAAAACACAAAAATGGGATCCTCGTGGTATGGTAAAAGCTGTGAAGGCTGTGCGTAATAAAGAGATGGGATATCTAAAAGCCTCAAAAGTTTTTGGTGTATCCAAAAGCACTGTGAAAAGATATACAAAGTCAGATAAAAGCCCAGAAGAACTTGTCATTCTATCGATAGGCCGGAAACAAGTTTTCTCTAAACAACTAGAAAACGAACTAGTTCAATATGCGTGTTTTTAGATTAAACTCACGGTCTCTAGTTAATTCCACAATATAATAAAAGTTATTGAAAATTCTAAAAAATTGACAATTGTTTAGATAAATCAATATCATCGTCAGAATGACAGAAGTTACATTTCCTTTTATGCCTACCTGATGTTTAGTAGTTATTTTTGGCTAGACCAAGAAGTAACCTAACTTGTGATTGGCTTAATATATGTTTATAGAAAAAAGAAGAAGATGTGATATTACAAATATTGAAGCTTAGATATTATTAGCCCTATGGTGATATCCTGGATATCATTTTTCCAATTAAGATCAGTATAACTGTGCAATGATATAGAAAACCAGGAAAACTATATCTGCTGATCTTTACAATTATCACTCAAGAAGACAGTTTATTAGTGGAGAACTCCCTACATTTAACTGTTCATTGACAACTTCATATTGTGGGTTTCTTTAATGTCTTATAATTTCCAGTTCTTCAAGGAAATCCAGTACCTGTTTCTTTTCACAATTATGCAGCACTTCTAGTTCTGTGTTACGTGTCAATGAATGATTGGTGTCAAGTAGATGTTTTGCGTAGTGGGATTTATCTGGTTGTTTTAATCTGTATGCTCGTAAGTGTTCACTGTATCGTATTTCAAAATTCCTAAGGGTTAATTTCATTAGTTCAATATGCATTAGCCATGGAACAACGATTTTTTGGTCTGAGGTCGGGCGATATTAAACGAATAGCATTCCAACTGGCAATTAGGAATAAGTTGCCGCATCCAATTAATGGCGTTAGTAAATCTGTTGGGAAAAATTGTTGAGGTTATTTTTGAAGAGGCGTCCACAACTTTCGATGAGAACATCGCAAGGCATGTCTGTAGCTTGTATCAAATGTTTTACTCCCGAAAAAGTGTCAGCGTTTTTTAATCTCTATGAGCCAGAATATTCCAAGCTTCAAGATCCTTCCCAGAGGGTATTCAATGTCGACGAAACGGGCATTACCATCGTTCAACATAAGCATAGTAAGGTTTTATCGTTGAAGGGAAAACAACAGGTTTCTACATTAACCTCCACAGAGAGTGGTAAACTTATCACCGTAATAACCTCTATGAATGCTGCAGGAGTTTATGTACCACCATTATTCATTTTTCCACGGAAAAATATGAAGTCCGAGCTAATGATTGGTGCTCCAACTGGAGCCATAGCTAAGTGTCACATTTCTGGTTGGGTTGGTTCCATCATATATTTTTACAAGATGGTTGAGTCATTTTATCAAATTCACGAAACCCACAGCTGCTGACCCTGTCCAACTTGTGTTGGATGGACACTACTCCCACACAAGAAACATTGCTCTCATAGATTTAGCAAAACAAAATTATTTGACGATAATTTGTCTTCCGCCACATTCTACCAATAAAATGCAGCCTTTAGATGTTTCATTTATGTCTCCATTAAAAACTTATTACGCTCAGGAGATAGAAAATTGGCTTCGGGAGAACTATTTAAGTACTGTATCCCCATACGCAATTGCTAGTATTTTTGGCTAAGCCTACAATAGAGCTGCCACTATGGAAACATAGTGCAATGGTTTTAAAAAAACGAGACTAGTTTCTTTGAATAGAAACACCTTCAGAGACCATGATTTTGGCGTGCATAATGTAATTGAAAACAAAACAGGCCTCCAAGAAGAACACCTCTCCTTAAATCAAATCATCAGAAAGATCCTCTGAGCATCCAAAATGAAAATGAAGCAATGGCTCCACCAACGCCCGAAAGAACTGAACGTACATCAAGTCCATCCTCAGCAAACAAGCCTCAGAGAGAATATTTTTCTCCCACGGATATTTGTCCTCTGCCTGAATACAAAACCAGAGAAACTAATGTGAATGTTGGGGCTGGGAAAGCATCAATAATTACCTTAACTCCTCACAAAGATGAATTACATGGCAGTTAAGAAAAAATAAAAGGGAAAAATACTATAACTAAAAAAACATCAGTGAAGAGTTAGAACCAAAAAAAAACCATGAAAGAAAGTGGTGAAAAAGTCTACTGCAATTGTACGAAAACGGAAATCAGCAGTTTTAAAACAAGACCAACCTTCCACTTCAGGGTTAGAGCAGAAGAGAAAATAACGCAGGGTTTCTTCTAGTTGAAGCTCAGAAAGCGACAGCAGTATTATATTGGCTAATTCCTCTTCAGACGAATCCGAAGGAACTGATACTGAATGTTTATTTTGTTCCGGGAGATTTTCCGAGGACAAGCATGGCGAGCTTTGGGCAAAATGTGTTCACTGCGCTAGATGGGCCCATGAAGATTTTGGAGAAATTAAAGATGCTAATTTTATATGTTCCTTCTGCGAAGAAAGGGGTTTTATTTGAGTAGTATCCCAAATTAGGAAATCTGTCTCAAATTGGGACATCAGTGTGTCTCAAATTAGGCAACCCATTATTTTATGGGAAAATTGACAAAAAGAAACTTCAAGTTAAATAACTTCGGTAGCTCTATGTTAATGTAGATTTTTTATTACGATGTTTTGTTAATACACCATCAAGCGATTTTGTACAATAATAATAAAAATTTGTTCAATCATGATTTTTTTTTCCAATTTACAAAAAAAGTGTCTCAAATGTGGGTTTCTTCCTCTAACATATATCTCAATTCTAATGGATTATCGTCAAAATTATACAGAGGCTCAATTTTTACCTTTAGATGGTAAAATACAAGTTGTCCCGAAAATTAATATTCGTAAGGTGTATACACATGTTGACGAACGAACAGACGAATTATACGAGAAATACCATTACAAATAATAATATTTATTCACCTATAACAACTATACAATAATGAATAATGATCGTATTCCTAGAACTATTAAATCACAGTTATATAATCCATTTTACAACTGAACAACGACGAATAAACCATAAGGTATTTCTCATAGCTTACTTATTTTCAAAACTATATATTGCTCATACTGTGAGGAATATTATTTCTCAGGGCACCTCGCCACACTACATATATTTATATGGAGAATCTAGTAGGGGCACCCTCGATGCATAAAAGCTTTTCAGCAGAGGTTCGTTGATGCCTAGACACTTTATGGTGGAGGATCCTCGATTTCTAGACTTTTTCTACACAACTATTCACTTGTATTCTTCAAATTTGTGCCGTTGTAGAAGAAGTATGTGGAAAAAATAGTTTTCTCGCTCGTGATAAAAGTTGAACTTTCCCAACTTGTTGTACAATATACTATTACTCACTAAGGCAATCGCCGGAACGTGTGAGAACTAATGAATGGTTGGATGAGTGCTCACAATATTAGTACATACCTGAATTACGCAGCTAATAGCATTTTATCAAATTTGTCCATGTGCCCTGAATTATATAGGTCATAAGTACATCAAATAAATGTAAGAATAATAAACTGAATATAATATTAAATACCAACAACTAAAGACAGTAACCACAAAAAGCAACTTTCTCCCTTTCATATGCCAGTACTAGGATCAATTAGAACTCTAAATGCCAATATTTCCTGTAACCAAATAATATTATTAACTCTCTTTTCAAACGAAGATATTCTTTTTGTATCTTTAGTTTCTTTTGAAAGATAGTTTATAATATATTTGTTACGTACTCATGTCACCGCTTTATAATAGTTTTTGAGCGTTCAAATTATTTCTCGGGGTTCATCTCTCTTGTATCTGGTAATATACGTATGATCGACATAAACCAGAAATCCCTTTCCTCTAAACTTCTGTAAGTACTACAGTATTAAAAAAAGAAAGTTGTTGCACATCGATTATTTTATTTTCCTTATACAGCATATCAGAAAATACTTTTTAAAAACAAGTTTCAAATACTGATTTTCGCTTCTACCGTGTGTAAAGTACGTACTTTAGACACACTTTCGAGTGCGTAAAACTTTACTTTACGCACTAGTGCGTGAAGAGCTTTAATTTATTCACTAGTGCATACTGAAAAAGTTCCAATTTGTGTGTAGTTATACCTAGATTTATAAAAATATAGGTAGGTATAATAAACTGATATTAAATCTGAGTTTTCTTATAATCAGAGATTGAAAACATATAGAATTCAGTAAAATACATACCTAAGAATTATTAGTAAATAGAATACGGTGCATGGGGTAGGTATAGTACGCGCAAAACATATAGTGCAGTAATCTAATGGTATATTCCCTTTGAGTTATGTTGCGGAGCTAGACTCTGAAAGGTATTAATATTTTGTTTACTTTTACCAATACCACTTACACACTAGACTCTATATTGATGCTAGCGCACCAACTAAATAGTGAGCGTTGCTTATCACTGGTGGGCACCTGCTGTGTTGGAAAAAAATGCTATCTCAAAGTATACTTATAGTTCAGTGAAATATGGGAAAATTAATAAGTTATTTGAAAATTATATTACTAATTCTTGTTATTAAAACGAGATATAAGGTAGTGTTAATTGTCTGGTGTTGTGTTTAAGATGTATTTAATTATTATAAAATTATTAAATGAACTTTAACGATTGTTATTTGAAATTATAATATTAAATGAATATATCGTCCACTAAGCATTTTAAATTATAATATTGACTGGACTATGGCTGTATTCTGACTATCTCTCAGAAGATTATTTCGCAACCAAACATATTAGACGTAGCATAAATTGCTTCTAATGATTTATTGCCCCAAAAATATGTGAATATTTACGAAACAAAATAGGTAGGAGGAATAAAATAACAAAATATTCCGAAAATCTCCTAGTGACATATTTTCAAGCTAATTGAAACACTACACAACATGGTCGATATTTTCAATGTTGAAGACTACTTTAGAAATCAGAGATAATATTGATATTTCAAAATTTTATATATTAGTTGCTCTAATTAAAAATAAAAACAAAGGACAACAAAGTTAAGAAAACAAAAAATTTGGAAAAAGATCATATTGTAACATTTCTTGAGACGGCTCCTGATTCGATTAAAGTAAGTATCACTTACAATAGTAAGTACCTACCTATATTTCATTTAAAAAGAGTCCAATAAATTTCATACAGAAAAATTATACTTTATCTTCAGAGAAATGTTATCCTATTGCGTTTGTATACTCAAATTTCGAAACATCTTATCAAGTATTAAGTTCTGTAGCGAAGTGGCTAAAGTGCGAGACTCACATGCGATAGATCCCAGGATCAATCAAGTTACGCTCATGCCATTTTTTCTTACTTATTTAGTAATATTTATTTTTTAGTGGCACTTACAATTGGTATTTTCGGGGCATTTCGAAGAGAAGAGTTGATAAAACTAAGAATCTAAGATATTGAAGAAAAGGAAACAATCTCATTCATTAGAATTCCTGAAACTAAAAATGGAAAAGAAAGTGTTTTTACTAATGGAAATCCAACTAATTGCAAAATAGATCATTTGGCTTTTATTAGATAATCTATTGCTTTAAGACCACCTGTGGTGGATACTTCCAGATTCTTTTCAAAATATGCAAATAATAAACAACTAGTGGGCATGAACACGTTTGGCAAAATTTCGTCTATTATAGCAAAGTACCTTAATTTACCTGATCCACCTATGTATGTACACTGTGTTATTTATAAAATGCGACATAGGTTGTCCTGTACAAAACTGTCAAACGCGAGCTAACTTTTTTACCAAATAGCGTTCGTGAAAAATTATAACAGATTTGAAAAGGTCGTTGAAAAATAAATTCAAGTGCACTTTTAATTTTCTTGAATTCGGTCCGGTTTAATAAGAAAATGCATAATTATGCTTTTAAAAGTCGTACGCCATTTTTATATCACTTTCGAATACAAACAACCAGGACCGAGATGGCCGAGTTAGTATTTGGCACGCAAAATTTTAAAGTTAAATGTGGACGATGACGGTTCGATCCCACTCTGTGACGAAGTTTTTTGTTTTTAGTTCTTTTTTTACAATTTTTATCTAAAAAACATTAATTTTAAAATAATGCAAAGATATTTGTTTCAAAAATGTATTTAATTGAGGAAAAGCTTAGACAATTTTGTATCAATTTTAAAAAGCAAAATCTAGTAGGTAACCTTCCAAATAATGTCATTTTCATTCTTGACAATTTGTAATCTTTGGAGCGAATAAGTATTTTTGAAGCGATTGATTTGTTATTTTAGTGTACTTGTTAGTAATTTCTGGTTTCGTTTGTCGATATTTTTGTAAGTTCATTTGTTGTTTTAAGTTTAGATTCATTTTTTAATAATTTTTAATTTATTATAATTGTTATAATTTCATTTGAAATTTTTCGTGTTTTCCCATTATCTAATTTATTTTATTGTTTATATTTTTGGCAGTTTTTAATTCTAATCAATTAGTTATAATTTTTTTTCTTCTCGTTGTAAAATGCTTATTCGTGAAGAAACTGTGCAAATTGTTCGTATGTATTATGGCGGTCACAGTAGTCGCGATATTAAACAATTTTTATTTAATATATCCAACGGTCAGACTGATGTACTGCATTACAGAATACATCAAATTATTAAACAATTTGAAAGTGCCTAAATGCGGAACACCGACGAAGAAATCGAACAACATTAATGGACAACCATTAGACGCGTGGCACGAGATTTAAATGTTAGTATTTTTAAAGTACACAGTGTTAAAGAAAAAAGTGCTCCAAAGCTTACAAACTTCATGATATGCAAGACTTATTTGAGCAAGGCTGTTTCAATAGACAATTTTTCTGCGAAATTATGATAGACAAAGCCAACCGAAATAGGAATTTTTTAAGATACATCTGTTTTACCGACGAGTCTAGTTTTGTTTTAAAGAGGAAAACTAACAAACAAAATCAAAGGTATTGGGATACAGTAAATCCATGTAAAATAAATGTGTCTCATACCCAATACAAGAAAAAAGTGAACGTATGGGCTGGCATATTTTGTGATAAAATAATCAGTTCTTTCTTTCTAAGTAATAACTTCAATGCACAAAAATATTTGAATCTCCTTTAAAATGAAATAGGATCCCAAACTGCAAATGCCGAACCTAGAAATGTTTCAGTATGGTATCAACATAATGGTTGCCCGGCTAATTCCAGTAGGGAAGTACAGGAATACCTTTATACTGTTTTCCCAAATACGTGGATAGGTCGACGGGGTACAATAAATTGGCCGGCAAGATCTCCAGAGCTAGCACCCCCGATTTCTTTTTATGGGGTTTCCTAAAAAATAAGGTAGCAGATTATGAACCTGAGACAGAAGATGAATTGAAAAATATTATTATTATTGAATGTCGGAAAATTAGTAGAACTGTACGGCGGAACTTTTATGATCGTTTGGGACACTGTTTAGCAGCAAACGGAAAACAATTTGAGCATTTAATTGAATAAATAAATTTGTAACCTAAAAAAATTGTCTTATTTTAAATATCTCTACTTAAAATTTCTTCTTGGTAAAAAATTATGAAAAAAATATTTCGGACACACTGCGGGAGCGAATCGCGACCCTTTACGTTCAACTTTAAATTTTGAGTACTAAGTACCAACTCGGCCATATTGGCACCAGTCCTTAGTATTCCAAAGTTTTATAAAAGTGGCGTACGACTTTTAAAAACATAATTATACATTTTCTTAGTAAATCAGACCGAACTTAAGAAAATTAAAAGTGCATTTGAATTTCTTTTTTAACGACCTTTTCAAATCTGTTATTATTTTTGACGAACGCTATTTGGTAAAAAAGTTAGCTCTCCTTTGACAGTTTTGTACAGGAAACTATATGTCAAATTTTAAAAATAACACAGTGTATACAGGACATTGTTTTAGAAGGTCATCGGCAACCATGTTAGCGATCTCTGGAGGAGACCTCCTAACTGTAAAGAAGCACGGAGGCTGGAAGTCGCCTACAGTTGCAGAGGGATGGATACGTAGACTCTATATTAAGTAAAAGAAATAATATTTCTAATTTAATATTAATGGATGATGATAATTTCCCTTGTACATACCAAAATAATGGTAATAGGATTTTATTGGAAGATACCACCCTTTCTACTACGTCCGCGCTCGCTACCGGCAATTCTTCATCCTATGGAATAGCTAACATTAACAATACTATTGTAGTTTCTAAATCTACCGACAACTCTTTAGAGGATTAAAATTTGGTAGTATAAAAAAATTGTATGCAATTCATGAGTAAGGGCCTTTTTTCGACGTGATTGTCGCATTTGCCTGCGGCTAATGCGACAATATTCACGTTCGACGAAAAAAGGCTACTTTACACACTTGTTACATAATTGATAACTATTGTAATACTTCTAATTTCGTAAGGTGAGAAGCTTTAATTTTGCAATTTGCGAATGTTAAACAAAAATTACTCGAATAACGCTTAGCTTTCAAGAACATATATTTTTTTGGTACATTTCAAAATTACTTCAAAAGTTTAATATGGTAGTGATCATCCTTGGAATCTGAAAATATTTTCCACGGTATTTTTTTGGCCACTTTACTAACATATTTTTAAAGTTAGTATCTACGACCAATAGTGTCCTAGCCACAGCACTTTGCATTGTTATCTGACCACCCGGTACAGTTATTAGTTGTTAGTTTTTTGATATTCTTTATTATAATAAAAACATACTTTTGGCTGAAGACACAATTTTATTCTACCTATTTCTTAATAATCAATGAATTACATGTTTCAATTAAAGCTGGCTTGCTGAATAGCCAAAAAATTATTTCATCACCTATCTAATAGTAATTTGTATAATTTAACCGACTCACATATACTGTGGCTGAGTTGCAAGAGGTGACTAAAATTGGTGACTTGTATACATTCCGAGGCTTAACAAACCGAAATTAGTCCTAAAATGACGAAAATGTGGTTCTGTAAGAACCATATCACCCGTTGTACTAACTCTGGCGAGCTGAAAATCTATTGGGTTCAATAGGTGCCTTGAATAATATACAATCATAAGATTGGTCACTTGTATGTACTCCAGAGGCTGTATCGTGCTAACAACCTGAAATTTCTTCAGAAATAACCTAAAATCTGATACTTCAAGTACCATAGCACCCGTTGTACTAACTCTAGTGAGCTGAAAATCAATAGGGTTCATCTATTGGACGCCTTGAACAATATCCAATCATAAAATTGGTTACTTCGGAGGCTGTATCATACTAACAAACCGAAATGTTTCCAAACATTATAAAAATGTGGTACTTTACCATAGCACCCGTTGTACTGGCTCTGGCTGGCTGAACAGCAATAGGGTCCATTTGTGAGATGTCCTGAACAATATTCAATCAAAAAATTTGTGACTTGTTGCAGTCCGGAGGCTGTATCGTGCTAACAAGACACGTTACGAAAAGTGGCCGACGACAACGACGACATACACGCAGGAGTTTTTTTTAAATTAGTTTTCTCGTGTTCTTGCTGAAAAAAGAAAAAATAACTGAACATTTATTTCTTTAAATTCCAACCAATAATTTTCTCGTATATTAGATAGGAAAAGTAAAATGGTAGGGTATGGGTAAGGATCGAGCCCTTACCATAAAACTACATAACTTTCATAACCTACCGCTTACACCGTTGGGCTACGGCTTCTCGCGAATCTATTGATTAAAATTGCATTTGTAATTTAAAATGATTTTACAATTCAAAATTTCTTCATAAAAATTCAATTTCTTTCATTTGAGTCAATTAAGTACATACTTTCGTGAAAATAAATTGATTTTCAGATGCTTCGTCCACAAACCTCCTAATTTTATTTGGTAAAAATATTTTCGATTTTATACCAATTAATCCGTAGGATTTACAATTTATTGCAGCATGCAAGTTGGGATATTTTGAAATGTCAACATTATTCTTTATGTTTAAAAGATTTGGTAATTGAACAATGTATCCATATGGATGATTGTTTCATTTTATTTTGTAATTCATCAAAATAAACTATTAATTAATTTTAGATATATGTACTTTTGAAAATCTAAATTGATGGTTGTCAAATTAAGTGTCACTTTTCTAAAAAGTAACTTGATTCTATTGGCTTAAACATCTGTATCGTAATAAGAATATATATCATAATGAACCTCATTGTGATACACATTTTATTCTTTTTCTAAGTGTATCATAAAAATAGGAATAGAAAATAGTTATTTGTAAAACAAGTGTCACAACGACTAGTTTTGTAGTATGAGTGCAGTATACGCAACTAACCACCGCGAAACGGTGGGTTGGGCAAAAAACGACTATTTACACAATGTTTTTCATGATTCGCATTTATTGAATTTTCTAAATAAAGTAGAAGTACATTATTCCTGTTTTTAAACTACGAGGAATGGTTTGAATTAAATTTGGCAATTTTGTAGATTCCTGATTAGTCAGATCACAGATGGTTTTACTCAGCACTTTTGACTTTTGACATATTATGACCGAATAATTCTGTAAATTGTAAACAAACTCTAATGCAAGCAAATGGAGGATGATTATTCGTTTAAAAAAAGCTTCTTCATATATTCTTGCGTCCTATTTGTATTATATCATGCACAGAGTGATTTCAGTACTATATCTTTACATAGATATTTCTTAATTTATGCCAAAACTCGAACGTTATGAATACCTATGTTTTTATTCTATAGAAGGAAAAAAAATTGACAAATGGTTAATGAATAAACGTTTGCGTAGTTAACTTCTCAAAATTTTTCATATATAATTTGTTCCAATTTACCTTTAAGGCCAGTTAATCTATTAAGTTGCTAACTAGAACCAAGATAGACCATTTTATAATTTGATTCAAATTAAGGTTAAAGCGAAATGTCAAATAAAAATACGTACAATAACCAACTCTATGATACTTAAAATTACTAAAAAAGTGTTCAAAGAGATTTAATAGAGACACTGCTAATAATGTTATAATGAAGTCCCTTTTATACCTACTCGAATTATAAAAAAAATTATAGACGTCGCAAATATGTCAAATAAAATTTTATGTTGGATAAATTTCTCTGTATTCAAAAACATTAAATAGCATTTCATGTTCTAAGCCACAGAATAAATACAGGATAATATTTATGTTCACAATATAGTGAACAGATAGAATTACCTATAGTAACATCATTAAGTAAACTTTCACATATTTTGAATATATTTTAAATCTACTTTGGTAGATGTTTTAAAACTTTTTTCACGTTTTTTCTAGCGAGGATTAAGAAAATATATAAAATATTATATATATATATATATATATATATATATATATATATATATATATATATATATATTATTAATTATTATTAATGAATGTTCTATGTTTTAATGTATAATTTTAAATTTTACCTCCTTCCTTTTTTTACGAATCTCCTTGTATATTTATTTATTATGTTTTATATTTTTCTTATCCGGCTAGCTATAATTATGGTTGAGATTCTTGTTCTCAGGTAGCGGTTCCCTCAATGTAACATTTATCATTAAAATAAAAAAATTTGTTTGAATGATTTTAATATATCAAATGTAAATTGTCATAATATAAATTAAACTTTATAAACCTCACCTCAAAATTATCAGTATTCCTCTGCAACTCAATATTAATTACCATTTAGATGTTATTTTTAAATATTCAATAAATACTATTTTTATTATTCTCAAATTGATTTGTATATAGTAAATTACTTATCGTACTGACCCTGTATTTCAAGTAAAAATTTCTACATCTCCATTTGACAACGAGGAATGATGGTCATGCGTGTTGGTAGTTACTCTCTCTCTCTAATTCTAATGATTAGGATGTCAACATGTGGTTCTAAATTGTAAATGTGTCCTCAATGTTTTGAAAATCAATCCAACCTAACCTATTCTTCATGTATGCCAAATGTTGGTTATGTATTTTTCTATATGGATTAATATTGTGCTGCTTGGAATATTATATAAGGTAAGCTTCCTTTTTTATATAATTTTCAACAATCCTATCTAAATATATAAAACCCTTAAAACTATTAAATATACAACTAACAAATAAATGCGAATTCAGCTGATTTATGAGTGTTCGTTTGTAGGTTAATTCTGATTCATAATATACCTAAATAAAATTCACCAAGTCTTTCTATGGGACAAAATAACATCAGAGCTGCACACAGATGTTATATATATGTCGGTAGAAAATGAAATGTTTCTTTTTTCACTTGGAATAAGTAGGTAATATGGCAATTGATATAATTTCCAGTCAATAAATATGATACATATCTTACCACTTTCTGGTTTAAAATTACATAGGATGTCTCTCACAGGTTAGTTTCCTCCACAATACTAATATTCTGTTTTTTTTAACTTTCCATTTTAAATTTACTACTTTTTACAAAAAAAACCAATTTCATCACTTCTGCTGTCTTTTCATCTCATCCTTCCCCAACAACACCGTTTTTAAATTTTTTTCGTCAACAAACATTTGTGTTTTATTTCTGTCATTGTAAAGATAATGTCACATGTTTATTCGCGGCTACTATCTATCACTTCACCAATTAAAATTAAGAATTTATTTGTTCATATACAACGATTATTTACACTATATGCAAACAGTGTAGTAAAGTTTAAACTATTTTTATAAAGATAATTCTGATATACCAAATTTGCTATTGCTTCTAAATCTTTGTCATTACATTTTTAAATATTGTTAGACTTACATCTATACTATATAGTGTGTCCCAAAATCAATAATTATTATAATATTCTCTAACGAAAACATAATAATAAACTTATTACCTATATCCTTTTTTAGTTATGTAACCTTCAATTGGACTTACCAACTTTAGATGGTTTCAATATATATATATATATATATATATATATATATATATTTATGAGCACTAAATGATTTATACCGTCTATCACTCCTAAGTACTCCATAACAATACGTGTTTCTTGCTCCTTTTGGTAATTTTAATCGAATTAAAACATTTATTTTTCATTCAAGACACACATTTTTTAAATTTTCTGTTGATTTTTTTGATAGATATTATTTACTTGATATTGCTTGATGATTTTAACTATTTATACGTATTTTTACATATTTAATTACAAAGAACAGTACGAAAAACATGTTCGAACTGACACATACGCGCAAAAATACTGATGAAAAAGCCTATTGAAGCTAAGCAATTACAACGAATATTTGGATGTATTGAAAGCACTATATCCTTTCACACATATTTCATCAATCCAATTTACTACAAGGTGCGAAAAATTAAGTTGCTAATTTGAATTCAACGCCATCGAGAGTGTTGAGGGTGGACAAAGTTGCAACGCGCGATCTCTGTCAAGGCATATTTTAGTAATGGTCACTCAATCGTTGCTACGTTCATGTCCTTTTCAATAATACTCCCAGTGGCCGTATTCCAAGTTGGCAGTCGATTTTTGTATGGTTGAAAGCTGTATGGTAGAATAATATTAAAAACAAACGGTTTTGAAAATTAAAACTAACTTTTCCGCACTTATGGACTCCAAAGGCTATATCGCGCCAACAAAGCGAAATTTCTCCAAAAATGATCAAATGTAGAATACTGGATTCATGTGACCCATTGTACTGGCTGTGGTGAGCTGAAAATCAATAAGGTTCATTTGTGAGACGTGCTGAACAATATCCTATCATAAAAGTGGTCACTTGTGTATACTGCGGAAGCTATACCGTGCTAACAAACCGACATCTTTCCAAAAATGACCAAAAATATTGCATATCTGGATTCATAGGTCCAGTTGTACTGGCTCTGGTCAGCTGAAAATTGGCAGTGTTCATCTGTGAGATACCCTTAACAATATCCAATCATAAAATTGGTCACTTGTTTCCACTCCGAAGGCTCTATCGTGCTAATAAACTGAAATTTCTCCAAAACCACAGCATCCGTTGTGCTGGCTCTGGTGAGCTGATAATCAATAAAGTTCATCTGTGATGTACCCTGAACAATACCCAATCACGAAATTAGTGACTTCATGGACTCCAGTGACTGAATCGTGCTAACAACCCATAATTACAAAAAGTAGCCGACGAAGTAGCTGAAGAACGTAAAATAACTCAAAAAATCTGAAATTTCAACCTCTTTTGGGGTAAACCAATACTTTTCCCGCATCGTAGATAGGGCTGGCGGGAAAGTAATACTAAATCGCTTCCACGAATAGAAAGGGCACCACGAAATATCGGCTTGGGAAGGCTCTGCTCAAAGAGATGCAGCTGCTGTTGAGTTTTCCGTTCGTTATGTGACGCACATCATCCATGAAGACATGCATTATCATCCGTACAAATTTGTGTAGGAGCTTTTACCACATGAATTTATTGATCGAGAGAAGCAATGCCTTACATTGTTGTAATTTGACAAAATTACATGTTTCGACCTGGATCACCTCAAAAAATAAACGATCTTAAAGATTAAAACTAACTTTCCCGCATCTGTGGCCCTGAATAATATTCTATTATAAAATTGTTACTTGTATACACTTCAGGGGATGTATCGTGCTAACAAACCGAAATTTCTCAAAAAATAACCAAAAATTAAGTATATCTGGATTTATAGGACCCGCTGTACTCGCTCGTCAACTAAAAATCAAAAGGGGAAAATCTGTGAGACGCCTTGAACAATATTCAATCATAAAATTGGTCACTTTTGTACACGCTGGAGGCTGTATCGTGCTAACAAACTGAAAATTCTCCAAAAATTACAAAATTTTGTTTTTCGAGTACCATAGCACCCGTCGTACAGGCGTTAGTGCGAAGTCAGTAGAGTTTATCTTTGAGAAGCTCTGAATTATATCCAATCATAAAATTGGTCACTTGTATATACTCCGGAGGCTGTATCGTGCTAATAAACTGAAATTTCCCCTAAAATGACAAACATATCGTACTTAAAGTACTATAGCACCTGTTGTACTGGCTTTTGTGAGCTGAATACCAATAGGGTTCATCAGTGAGATGTCCTGAATAATATTTAATCATAAAACTGGTGACTTGTTGAACTCCGGAGACTGTATCGTGCTAACAAACTGAAATTTCTCAAAAAATGACAAAATGTCGTACTTCAAGTACCATAGCACCCGTTGTACTGGCTCTGGAGAGCTGAAAATAAATAAGGTTCATCTGTGACATGTCCTCAACAACATTCAATCACAAAATTGGTGACTTATTGCAGTCCGGAGGCTGTATCGTGCTAACAAGACATGTAAGGAAAAGTGGACGACGACGACGACGACGACGACATACACACAAGATGTTTTTTCTAAAAACCGTTTTTTCGTGTTGTTGTTGATGGAAAACGTAAAAATAACTCAAAAAAAATTTTCAAATTTCCAACTTTTTTTGGGGTAAACCAATACTTTTCTCGCATATAGATAGGTTGGGCGGAAAAGTAAAACATTCGTCTAGCTATGGCCCACGATCCCGATATTCTAGAAATAGTTGAACGAAACTTCAGAAGTAAATTAACTCATGTTGACAATAACGGACCCCATTTGACAACGTATTTAAGGATGTGTAAAAATAAACTTTACATGTTGTACTTGATATTGTTCACAAAATAAATATTTGATTTTAAATTGAATTTCAAAATAAGCAAGCTGCTCTATCCCTCTTTATACTCAAGGTATGTAATACAAAAGTCAGATTTTGAGTATCATATGTCAAATGGATACATTCTGATATTTTCCATTGTAAAATATGCTTTGGAGAGCTCAAAGGATTCTAAATAGTCTGAAATTGCTCTGAGCCGAGGCTTCTAATCGGTTTGAAATTAGTTTGAGCACATTTTAGTTGATATTACTTTTCCGCCCAATCCTGTCTAATTTTGTTTTGTAATTTTTTCTCCTATTTATGTTGTTATCTTTGACCCCTTTCCGTAACTTTTCTTGTTAGCACGATACAGCCTCCGGAGTACAACAAGTCAACAATTTTATGACTGAGTATTGTTCAGGACTCTCACAGATAGACCCAATTAACTTTCAGCTCACCATAGCCAGTACATCTGGTGCTATGGTATGTGAACTAACACATTTTTGGAGAAATTTTGATTTGTTAGGACGGTTCAGCATCCGGAGTGTATACATGTGACCAATTCTATGACTGGATATTGTTAAAGGTGTTTCATGTATGAACTGTATTGATTTCCAGTACAACGGGTCCTAAAAATCCAGAAATACTACATTTTTGGAGAAATTTCGCTATTTTAGAACGATACAGTCTCCAAAGTCTGTAGTGTTACTAGGCGGGTTCTAAACCACTACTTCGAAAAACGTCCGCTAGTCGACGGTGGCGCTGGTGTCGCTGTCGGCGATTACAGATTTCTTTTTTCTGTCGTCCATTTTTCGGCAGATTTCTTTTTCTAAATTTTTATTCCAGTAGATTACAGATTTCTATTTTTCTGTCGTCCATTTTTTATCCGTTTGTGCATCGAAAAAAATGTTTGCCTTGAGTGAGATTCGAACCCGGGACCTCATCGTTCCCAGCCTTCGCCGTTACATCTCCGCCATAAGGGCTCCACTATATTTTAAATTTGAAATCTAACTGTATAAGATACAGAGAGTCTGATTTCATCATAGGATGTAATTTTTTCAATTTTTTCTTCAATACTCCTTTGTACCAATATCGTTTTAGTCACTAGAACATGTGAATCAAAAAACAATGCGTCAAGCAGTTGACTATATTCAGAATCCTTCATAAGTAGGTAATCGTAGAAAAATCGCTTATTATTTTTAGTGACAATCTCAAGGATTTTGATTGGGACTTCTAAATTTCAGAATGAAAAGCGATGGCTTCAATCAACATACGAGTGTAAAAGTGCATTTTTATCGCAATAATATGCAAAGCATCCTTGCGCATTTTCTTTATATACCGGTGTAGTCATAAAAGATGTGATTTTACACAGAGTATAGTCATAAAGATACTGCATTTTTTATACAGGGTGTGATCATAAAAGATGCCATTTGTCCTTATATACAGGGTATAGTCAAAAAAGATGTGATGTTCATATATACAGAGTGTAGTCATAAAAGAATCCATATATACAGTGCGTAGTCATAAAAAGATGCAATTTTATACAGGGTGTAGTCATAAAGTACCGTATTTTTTATATACACAGGTTGTAGTCATAAAAACACCGTATTTTTTCATAAAAGATGCCACAGGGTATATAAAGATAAGGACATTACAATGAATCTCTGCTATTACTGCTCAAATTTTCATCTGACAAACTGCATTGGTAGATTATTTTCACACACACGATGTTACTAGAACGACCACGACAACCACAACATTAACGATAACAACAATGATGACAACGATGACAACGATAACGATGACACCGACGACAACGACGACAACGACAGCAAATCCACTTTATTCGACAGCAGAGGACACCCAAAGCTTCGCATGCTTGAAATTTGTTGCTCGTACGACTACATTATAGTAAAATATGCCGTGACTTAATATATTATTAGACAGATAACACACATCAGAAGTCTATCAGACAGATAGCAGAGGGTTAACAGAATGGATAACAAACACACCTCAGACCCACATCAGTTTGACTGCGCTGGTACTAACAAATTTACTGCAACACTCGGTTTATATGAATTATTTTCCAAGAAACAAACAAAAGAGCAACATATTTGCAGATACTGATATTAACGGATATCTATCATGATAGAAGAGAACATCTAAGACATCAGGCTTGCACCCAACTAAATTGATATAATTAAGCCGCTCTTCAAAAAGAACGCTACGCTAATAGAAAAATCTTGAAGCAATGATTTCACAACTTTGTCATACACTGGATGTCATTTTTATCATAGATGCGGTGAAACAAGGAGCCAACTTTACCACTCAAGCAGAGGGGCAGCAGACACACATCACAGGGTTAGCACACATACACCACAGACGCACCAGACATTCACCACGTTATACGTTTAACATTTTTGGCATCAAACAGTACTCTTTAAAAAAAAATATCAGGAATCTTGTATTTCCGAATTTCATTATGGATCACCCCAAATATTTAGAGGGACGTATGATACTGATGGCGATATTGATAATTTTCATAGACATTATAGCTATTTATAATTTAATCACTTAATATAATTAAGCCGCTCTTCAAAAAGAATGCAATGCAAATAGAAAAATCTTGAAGCGATAATTACACAACTTAGAGGTACAGTTTTATTGAATATTACTTTTCATTAAAATAGCTATTCTGAAATATTGGTATAATTTGAAACGTTAATAATAAACCACCGATTATTATACCAAAATGTGATAAACAAACAATGCACGCTTCTTGAATGAGGAATAATCCAACAGAGGACGCTTCTGTGTCGAATTCATATAGCTAGGATAAAATTCAGTATAGTTGAAATATGCCCCATTGTAATCATTCTTGGTAAAATCCAACTGCATTCTTTCATTGGGATACAGGTAGGGAACGCATTAAAATATTTGAATGACAATATTCTGTATAGTGGTTGATTTGAGAAGCCGACAAGACGTTGAGCTTAGACCATAAAGATTATTAATGTTTCTATATTAAATAGTCCTCTGTATGATACATAAATTAGGTTCATTACAGTATACGAATATTTTTTCAATACAGGGTGTTAAAAGATATTTGCATCCCTATTATTATTCTGCAGGGAATATCTACGTAAAATATACGAGGCATGTTATGATTAAAATTGATATATACATGGGGTGTTTGTAATTATTAAGACTGTAGAAATATGTAGATATAAAAGTTAATGACACACACAGTTTAGTAGTATTTTGAGCGGGATGTCTACGTAAATTATAACAAATATATGTCTGAATATGATACTGAGAAACCATCATCGTACATACAGATACCACATTTTTTATACAGGGTGTGGTCATAAAACATACCATTTTTCTTTATATACAGGTGTAGTCAAAAAGATGTGATGTTCATATATACAGAGTGTAGTCATAAAAAGATGCGATTTTATACAGAGTGTAGTCATAAAGATACCGTATTTTTATATATACAGGTCGTAGTCATAAAAATACCGAATTTTTTCATAAATGATGCCACAGGGTATATAAAGATAAGGACGTTACAATGAATCTCTGCTATTATTGCTCAAATTTTCATCGAAAAAACCGCATTGGTAGATTATTTCCACATACAGGATGTTACTAGAACGAGAACGACAATGACAGCAAATCGACTTTATTCGACAACAGAGGACACTCAAAGCGTTTGCATGCTTGAGATTTGTTGCTCGTACGACTACACTATAGTAAAATATGATGTGACTCATTATATTATTAAACGGATAACACACATCAGAAGTCTATCAGATAGATAGCAGAGGGGTAACAGAAGGGATAACAAACACACCCCAGACTCACATCAGAAGTCTGTTTGACAGTGCTAGTACTAACAAATTTACTGCGACACTCGGTTTATATGAATTATTTTTCAAGAAAACAACAAAATGAAGCAATGATTTCACAACTTTGTCATACACTGAATGTCATTTTTATCATAGATGTGGTGAAAGAAGAACCAACTTTACAACTCAAGCAGAGGGACAGCAGACACACATCACAGGGTTAGCACACATACACCACAGAGGCACCAGACATGCATCACCGTTATACGTTTGACATTTTTGGTATCAAACAGTACTCTTTGAAACTAAATATCAGGAATCTTGTATTGCCGAATTTCATTATGAATCACCCCAAATATTTAGAGGGACGTATGATACTGATGGCGATATTGATAATTTTCATAGACATTATAGCTATTTATAATTTAATCACGTTATTTGTATATTCATTTAATATAGTTATATGATTTTCTGTATTTGTAAATTCTTAAAATTGAACTGTTATATGCTTTACCCAAGTCCCAGTAAGACTACGCTCTTCAGGCACGGATTATTATACCGAAATGTGACAACACTTTCGACAACATGATTATAAAACTAACAATTTTAGTAATGGAACTCACAAAATTTTATTCAAATATTGTGATTTGTCTGTATGGGAGAGAGAATTTACGGTCGACGGGCAGGTAAGATTTTATATGAAAAATAACAATGACATTCTCGGAGGGTCAAAAAGATTTCACCTGCTGTGTGTTACATAAAATGTAAGGAATGTATATGCAATCATAGAATTTGTATCTTCCCATGATGGACGTTATGGTGTTAAAAATCTCATTTCTAGTCCGCGTTATCACAATAGAACAATTTTCAATGATGATCCGACTCTAAGGAAAATTAAAAAATCTCCATTTTCAATAAACCAATGTATATGAATATGGCAATTTTCGATATTTCCAAAATTGGAATGTACGACTTTCACTATAATTTTATGCTTCCAACAATGGGAGCAGTCAATTGTGAGCTATTGTACACAGACACTAACAGTTTTGCTCACCAACTTACTTGTAACGATGCATATAAATATTTAATTGACACAAAAATTGACAAATTTGATACATAAGACTACTACACTAATAATCCATACAATATACCTAGAGTTAATAAAAAATATTATGCGTAATGAAAGATGAGTCTAATGAACAAATCATCACACATTTCGTTGGTCCAAAATGTACGGTTACAAAGTTCAGTGTGGGAGTAAAGTCGTTAAAGAG